>WHWC01000267.1:0-118576 GCA_019426215.1 Buddleja alternifolia
GAACTTTCCCCAATACAAGTAAAATTCTTTACTAGAATGCTCAATGGTGTTTTGACTTTGTTAACTCAAATTTAACAAATTTAGTGTGAATATAATATTTGAAGTGTTCTGAAATTTGTTAGAGTTTTTAATTCAGTAAATTTTTCATATTAATTGTACTAAAAAGATAGAAATTGAAGTTCAAAAATCAAATTTAAGCAGACTCAAACTTGGTTAACGCTTATACTTATTTGAAATTTGTTAGAGTTTCTTAATTTTGTAAATTTTTCATATTAATTGTACTAAAAAGAAAGAAATTGAAGTTCAAAAATCAAATTTAAGCAGACTCAAACTTGGTTAACGCTTATTCAGTTATACTTATTTGAAAGCCAAGCATAAACATTGAGTAGAAGAATCCGCCCAGCAGAGCATGAGATTAAGCATGCTCCACTCTCTAAATTTGATTGATAGTCCTAATTGTAGCTAGTTATGCCAACACAATAGAGAATAAATTATAGTCCCTATTATATCACACATGTTAACTTTAAAATCGATCAATGCCAACTTGTATGTGATTAGTTCTACATACTTAAAGTTCCAACTTGTGACCCTCAAAACATTTATAATCAAGTGTCAATTTCATCTATTTTACCCCGTGGATAGTAATATTCTTTTGCTAATTACATTAACCAGATCATAAGACACAAGCTATGATGCACGGACACGTGAATTCTTAAAAAAATTAGTACACAGACACGGTTAAGACACGGATGTTCATGTGTATATTTTTTTTTATCTCAATAATTAGACACGGACACGGCGCGCGTCAGATACTGTACGAGATGATTTTTCGGAGTGTTCGTGCATCATATGACACAAGTCTTGCAATTAGAAGAGAAGATGAAGAATTTGGGAGTAGGAAGGAAAATAGAGAAAAGAACGGGGCATTAGGGTCTAACAATAATGATAAATAGGAAACTCATTATTCTCGAGGGAAAGCAGCTAAAAGAAACTGAAACTGAAATAGTCGGAGACACTCAAAACTGAAACTGAAACTGAAACTGAAACATTACCCAACATTTTCCTCTCATTTTTCATACCAAATCAGCACAACAACAAGAATAAGAAGAAGAACACAAATTGAATTGAATTGAAGGTATATATCTAAAAATGGCGACAATTAGAATACCAGAAGTGGTTCCATCTCCTGTTCAAGACTCTGAAAAACTCCAGAAAGCTTTTCTCGGTACCTTTTTCCTTCTCTCTCTCTACGCACAATTAATTTCTCTCTCTCTCTCTCTCTTTTTTCTATTTCTTTTTCTGATATGAGCAAAAGTGATTGCAAATAAATATGAATATGAATGCGTGTTTATGATGAATATATAGAAATAGTTGTTATTGTATTGGTTGTTTAGGTGTTTGTTGTTGGTTTAAAGGACTGGGAACAGATGAGAAGGCTATCATTAGGATTTTGGGGCGCAGAGATGCGAGTCAGAGGAAGAAGATCAGAGAGGCTTATCACCAGCTTTACGACAAATCTCTCATTGATTTTCTCTTCGCTGAATTATCTGGTGATTTCAGGGTATATATATCTTTTTCTATTTTTCATCTTTCGTTAATTTATTTGTAGTTTCTTGCTTCCCTTTGATGATTGCTAATTTAACAGAAGATGAATTTTTACTTTTCATTCTTTGGTTTAATCTGATATACTGATACAATTAGCACAAATTAGCCTTGATTTTGTGCTTAGGACATATTTCATGACTCCAAATAAATCTGATTTTTGTTTAAAGGAGTTAAAATCCTCGGAGTTGATGCATATTTGTCAAATATATTTCTTTTTGATTGTATTAGTGTTGATTATGGTGTTTTATGAACGACAGAAAGCGGTGATCTTATGGACATATGATCCGGCTGAAAGAGATGCAAGGCTTGCAAATGAAGCATTAAAATCAAAGAAGAAAAACATAACTCAGTTACAAGTATTAGTTGAGATAGCATGTTCCACATCACCTCATCATTTGGTTGCCGTTAGGAAAGCTTATTGTTCTCTCTTTGACGCTTCACTTGAAGAAGACATCATATCTAATGTCTCTCTTCCTCTTCAAAAGGTATATGCATTTATTCTTAAACAAATACTCCATTGACTTGATTATATTTTTGGTGTTTCATCTTTGTTGGATACTCAATCTCAATCTCTGACTTTCAATTTTCATCAAATTTTATCAATTTTATTTTCATTTTAACAGAAATGGTTCGAGCATTAAAAATATAATGGAAGTACTCACATGAATATGCATGAGCATTAAAAATGATGCAGGCTTTAGTTTTTGGTTCCTTAAGTTTGAACAATTTTATAGTTTTGGCCAATAGACTTTGAATTGATTTACAAATGTCAACTCCATGAGCATTTCACGGAAGGGGTATTTAAAAAATTGAAAGATCAGAGACTATTCTAACAAGTGCTAAACCAAAAGGCTAAAACTGAATTAGTGGTTACACTGATGAACCGGAAATGTAGTGATATCAATGTGATTCTTCTGGTCAACTTGCTTCAGCTTATCTACGATCTCAGGAATGCCACCAGATACATCGCGATGAAGCATTAAATTTTTATGACATGCTAGAATCTTTTTCCCAATTTTCATATCAAATGGCTTTATATATTTAGCGTGCGTGATTAATGTTGGTATAAAATTAGGCAGCTCTACATATTCTTTATTGTCGCATCAAATTTCAACCACGAATCATACTATCATCAAATGAATTAGAAATAATCTGTTGTACTATCATGTAGAAGAAACTAAGAGAGAGCCAAAAAAAAAAACGAAAAACTTGCTTTTGTTTTATCACACAGGACACTACTAATGCACGAGTATTAAACAAACAGATGTTGGTTAGATTAGTGAGTTCCTACAGATATGATAAAGAAGTGGTGGATTCTACTATTGCCAATACGGAGGCAGCTAAACTACATGAGGCCATCAAAGCAAAGAAATTAGATGATGATGAACTTGTGTCGATACTCAGTACGAGGAATATATTTCAGCTGAGAGAAACTTTCCAGCGTTACAAGGATAATTATGGGAAATCCATTGACCAGGTTTAGCTTTTTACTGCAATCACGAGTTTTGTTTGATTTTCACTGCTTGTCAAATTAAATAATCCACTTGACAGGACATTATGGCTTGTGGGAAGGGCCTTTTCGAGTCAATTATGAAAGTGATGATTTGGTGCATAGACTCCCCAGAAAAACACTTTGCTGAGGTAATTTAAACTTCTGAATTTATTCATTCTGATCTTTATCCCACTTCTGTGTTCCTAAACATGTAGAAATGCTATCTTTGTTTATATTTTTTGGTACATTTTCAGATAATTTTTTGGAGAATGTGTATTATGGGTGTTGTGCGAAAATGATGTGATATTGGTTGTGTTTGTTTATGTTCTTAAAAAGTGGTGGGAAGCATGTCAAATAAAATGTGATTTAATGAGATATGATGTGTAAAATGATAGAGTTAGTTGTTTTTGTAATGATTATGCGACTTAAAAATTAGTAAAGTATGAAATAGAAAAGAAATAATAGATAGAGTACCTAATTATTGATGAGAGATAGAGTGAAGTATTGATTGAAAGTTACTTATACAGGAGAATGAAAAAGTAAATTGACAAAATATGTTTTTGATTGAAAATGATTTGTAGTTGTAATTTCTGAAAATTGTGATCCATAAAATATGAGATTCAAAAACTTAAACGAACATGACATTAGTATCTTAAAAATTTAAATATCATATCATTTTAGTTGTGCAATGCTCCAACACATGTAACACATGTAATTGCATGAACCAAACAGAAAATGAACCTAATTCAGAACAAGTTATGCTGATCCTACACATGAATTATGTTTTCCTTTTGCATCTACACTCGAGTTGCTTAGCTATGTTAGGATTGCCTTCTTCAGATAATACGTTATTGAAACTTGAAAGGGAAAGGGGGGCAATTTTCTCATATGGGATCATAATTTGTGAATGGTGGTGAATGAAATTATGTTTGAAAGATTGTCCATAGCAAAATTCTTTATCACTCAGGCCATGGCTTATTTCGGGCCTCTTTTCAAGATTCCCACATTCCACATAGTTGGCGGAGGATTCCTGGACATAAAGTTGTATTATTTCCTCTTATTAACCAGTTCTCTAAGGATGTATTGTCATATTATGGTCACTTCTTCTGAAACTTATTGTAGTATACTAATGTTCAGAAAGTCAAAATAAAGTCGAAAATTGTTGATCTATTTGGATTTCCTGTGTCTTGTTTCTTGAGGTCGAATCTCACTCTTAATTTGCAGAAGTCACATTTGAGAAAATTATAAGAATGTGCACAATTCACGCTTATAACCAGAAAATATATTTCGAAGTATTTTCTAAAATAACTTTATTTCAAATTCATTTGGCAAAATTCCAGGTTATAAGAGCTGCAATTATAGGGCTGGGAAGTGATGAAGATTCACTGACAAGAGCTATTGTAAGTCGAGCTGAAATTGATATGATGAAAATCAGAAGCGAATATTTCAATGTGGACAAAAATGGCCTTGACAATGCAGTGATTGGCGACACATCCGGGGACTACAAGGACTTCCTCATGACTTTGCTTGGGGCAAAGATCTGATTGTTCTCATCTATTTAATCTAAGTAATTTAGCTGAGTGGATTGCTTTAGAAGCACATTTAAACTAAAATGCAAGTGGAGTGGTGTTGAGAGTGGATGTTGAAGATAATCATATTATTTGTGCATAATTTTCTTAATTGGTTCTAATGTTCTCTGAATCATATTTAATTATTATATTGTTACTTTGAATCATATTGTTTGTTGACCTGCCAATACAACATTAATCCTTCCTTTCTGCAGTAGCTTAAATATTCCGCCGTCTTCCCTGAATTTCATGAACAATGTGTAGGTGCAGGAGATGCACTAGAACATTTTGCTCATTTGTACCAAATAAGATGTTGAGAATGTTTTTGGTCCAGGATCTTTCACCTCACCTGTGAATCATTGGTTTGAGTTAGAATTTCTCATTATTCAGATGTCACAACCCTTTAGTGGATATAAAACTTAGGGAAGGCGCCCTTGTGAGAATCTTAAACCCGGCCACCGGGATTGACTCTACGGTAAAACGGTCCCAAAATCACTAGAAAGAATGTATTAACTTCTTCTAGTGATGAGATCTCAATAAATATTTTGTGATACTTTTTATCATCAAAAGATGTGCAATTCTTAGATAAATAGATTAAAGGATTAGAAGCATGGTCTTAAATATCCCCCGAAACCTCGAAATTTCGACCGAAATTTTGGATTTTCGGGGATCTCGAAGCGAAATCTCACATTCGATCCAATTTTGTAGAATATTTATTGAAATTTCCCGATATTTTCGATATTTCCCAATATTTATCGATATTTTCAATATTTCCCGAAATCTTGAATTCTTAATAAAATTACTCTGTTAAATATCTACCGCAATTTTCCGAAATTCCCGAAATATCCCGAACTTTTCCAAAATATCCCGAAATTTCGGCCAAACTCAAAATATTTCTAAATTTAAAATAATGTGGTTTTAAATGATGATTTGTATTAAAATTGTGATATTTTGTTTTAATGAAGTTCCTAAGAAATTTGGTTATTACTTTACTCTCAAATCATATTTATTTTATATTTTTCGCCACAGATTTTAATCATACTACTTGACAAAATTCACTATACACACATTATATATACAATATTATTTATGTAAAAGATGCATAATTGTGATATTTAAAGTTACACAAAGTTTTATTGTAAATTTCCAAATATTTCTATATATATCCATGATTCTTTAAAATCGAAATCGAAATTTTGAATATCCCCGAAATTTCCATCGAAATTTTGAATATCTCCGAAATTTCCATCGAAATTTTCGTAAATTTACTATCCCGATATCGATACCAAAATTTAATACCTTGATTACAAGTACTTGGTCATTGATTAGACATAAAGTAAAATTAATTTATAATTAATTATATTGAGTAATGTGAAGTAATTATAATCATTTAATTATAATCATTTGATAAGAATTACAGTGATGACTAATGTTGAAATAAAGAATTTATTTCATTTAATTAAATATTCATATAAATTATAGCGTGGCCTTCCCATTTGTAGTTGTTTCTTACCAAGTCAAAACACAACCACACCACCTTTGTTTTAATATAGAGAAAAATGCAAAATTAGCCATGTGATTATAGGGGTCTGCCAAATGTAGTTTCGTATTTTGTCCTAGTGGCAATTGAGGTCCGGTATCTCCAAATAAATAGTAATTTGAGGATAAATTTTGCCAAAAATTTTCAATTTGGCCTGAATTGCTGATGTGTCAGGCACGTGGGTAAAAAAGTTTGGGGATTTTTCGATTGCAGTCGGATTTTGCAAGCGTGGACAAAGGGAGTCGGATGACATGGGAGTAACTTGACAAATAGGACGCCACATCACACCATTTTGAAGGGAAAAACAACATAAAAAGGTATAATTTTTATATGTCAAACAATTATATATTAATTATATTTAAATTAATATTCTAAAAAAATTTTGTAGGTGCAGGAGATGCACTAGAACATTTTGCTCATTCGCACCTCACCTGTGAATCATTGGTTTGAGTTGGAATTTCTCATTATTCAGATGTCACAACTCTTTAGTGGATATAAAACAATGGAAAGGCGCCTTTGTGAGAATCTTAAACCCGGCCCCCGGGATTGACTCTACGGCAAAACGGTCTGAAAATCACTCGAAAGAATGTATTAACTTCTTCTAGTGATGAGATCCCAATAAATATTTTGTGATACTTTTTATCATCGAAGGATGTGCAATTCTTAGATAAATAGATTAAAGGATTAGAAGTACTTGGTCATTGATTAGACATAAAGTAAAATTAATTTATAATTAATTATATTGAGTAATGTGAAGTAATTATAATTATTTAATTCTAATCATTTGATGATAATTACAATGACGACTAATGTTGAAATAAAGAATTTATTTTATTTAATTAAATATTCATATAAATTATAGCGTCGCCTTCCCATTTGTAGTTGTTTCTTACCACGTCAAAACACCACCACACCTCCTTTGTTTTAATATATATACGGGCATCGGTCATTTCTTGCTTTATTAGAAAGAAAAGTTTCAGTTATATGCTGCAAAATCGAGTAAAAAGTATATGGGCTTGTTTGTTAATGTATTTGAATTCCATTTTCTATTTGTTCAAAAAAAAGAATTCCATTTTCTATATTCTAAATCACAAAATATTAAAAAATCGCACAAAAAATTATTTTCATCCAAATCCACATTTTATCAACTTCACTTTTCCTTTTTCATATATAATTACTTATCAATTACTACGTCAATCATTTCACACAATTATCAATCAATAATCAAGTACTTTAACTAATACTTTTCTATTTCTCTTTCATAATTTATAATTTATATTTAACATATCATACACCAACCAATCATTTTTGATTTGACACATTTTACAATCCAATTATTTTTAGAAACATAAACAAACAAGGCCATATTACATTGCACTCTACAAAATAGAGTTTTTGACCGAACGGATCTTCTATCTCACAATAGTGTCACATCATTGTGGGATTGACAAATGTCCATTTACAAAAACTGCTAATAATAATTCAAATTAAATGTTCATTTGTCAATCCCACAATGATGTAACACCATTGTGGAATAGAAAATCCACTCCGATTTTTGACACTCTTCACCCTCTAAAAGAAAAATACACACTTTGCACCCTCACTTCTATGGTTTGTGGCAACATGCACCCTCAACAATATCTCTTCTCAAAAGAAGATACCAACAACATTTCTTCACAAAATTTGCACCATCCATCCATTGTGGCTCTTGGAGTTTATGTTGGAATAAGACTTAACTAAATCTTTCATAAAAATCTTTATTCAAAATTAACAATTGTTGGTTGTGTTTGGCGAAAAAAAAAAACAGGTGAGATAGCAAATTAACATGCAAATATCTTACTTATGGCGCAATCAGGAAGCATATTGAGCATTTTCATGTGCTCGCTTTTAACAATTGTAATCAAAGAAATTTTAAATAAAAATCTCAAGAAAATATAGATATTACTGTTACCAAATGACTGTTTTATCAAGGATGTTGAAGAAAATCGATTTGGAAATTTTTTGACAAAGTATAAATTTTTTCACTATTTTCTAACTTCAAACTTTGCATTGAGATTAGGGCCAGACGTTCTCTTCTCCCACGCTCTCGGTTACGTTAGCTCGTGTGTACCGCGGCCATTGCCAGACGGAAGAAAGGTCAAGCAAAGGCAAGCAGGGAGCTCGTTCTAACACCACGAACTCAGTCACCGATTCAGATTGATGAGATTGGAACCCTAAATCAGCAACACAGAAGACGCCAGTGGTGATGGGCGAATCTGAAAATGGAAATGAAGGGGAAGGAGCGGAGGAACACGAAGTAGGGGATCTCACTGCAATATTAAGAAAAGCCCAACTTCAAGCGCAGGAATCGAATCAAGATGAGGGTATAACAGCAGCCATTTCTGAGTGTGTGCAGAAAATTCAGAAACAGACTCTACCTCCGAGTCCAAAGCGCGCAGAAGTGGAAACGCCGGAGAAAGAGAATACACTGCCACGCAATCAGGGGACGGTCTGGGATTCTTTCGATATCTCCAAGATGCGAAGTGCAGGGTGAAACTTCAATTTATGCCGCCAGAAACCAAGCAAGGCCTAAAAATTGGGCGGATTGAACATGAGGATATTGAATTTGAAATTCAATACTGGAAATCTGCACTGGTATGTTATATTTTGGGAGCAAATCCCCCATTTCATGTTATAAATGGCTATATCCGTAGGATTTGGGGAAAATATGGGATTGGTAATTAAAGTGGTGATGAAACCTAATGGAATGTTCCTAGTTAGGTTTCAGACTATTGAGTAAAGGGATGAAGTGATGAATATAGGGGTGTTTCACTTTGAGTGTAGACCCTTGATTGTAGCACCTTGGACTGAAAACCATAACTGTACAACAAAGAAGTAGATAAAGTCCCTATATGGATTCAATTTGGTGAATTGGACCTGAAATACTGGAGTGCTAGTTCTTTGAGCAAAATCACAAGTTTGGTGGGTAATCCCATAATGGCAGATCACATGACAATGGCCAAAGAACAAACTCAATATGCGCGTGTTCTAGTGGAGGTTGATATCAAACACATGCCTGAATCTGTGTTATTTGAAAATGAGAGGGAAATTGTGATGGAGCAGAAGGTGGTTTATGAGTGGAAGCCAACAAAATGTGACCATTGGAAAGGATTTGGGCATATGAGGAGGTAGAGTGTAAGAAGGAAAAAGGAAAAGTAATGTGGAGACCTGAGATTACTGTTGGGGAAAAATCTCCAAACGCAGCGAAAAATGAAATTTAAAATTTTTATGGTTTTTCGCCATTAGCCGGATCAATCCCGGGATTAATTCAGACGTATGTCTGATAGGGTAAAACTAACATGACCTATTGTAGCTAAGTGGTTGATTATTTCCACGAATTTGAATTCTTCAATTCTTCGCGATAAATCTTCGGCTGAATAAATCTTGATCCGATCAGTCCAATTGTTCTGCCTCTAAATCGTCTCGCCGGAAAAACTTGATGGAAAAATTCTCCTCTTCTTTGGTGTGTGAGACCGACAACTAGATGTGGAGAGAGGGAGAGGAATTTTTCTTGTGGCTTAAGTCAGGTAAACTCTTAACCTAGGTATTAACTAAAGTGATATATTTATATCACTTAAGTTAATAACTTGGGCTCAATTTAGCCCATAATGGGCTAAACTTGGCCGCCCCCTATAGGCCTTGGTGCACCAATTGGTGCTCCAATTTGAGCTAGGTCCAATGCACTATTTAATTAATTAATTCAATCTAATTAAATAATACATGGGTTTAAATAATTTTATTTCTTCTTCAAGAAATAATATATTAATTAAACTATCAATGAATTAACTTATTTCTTCAAATAATTAATTCTATTTAATTAATTTTAAGTATCTACATGAAATATTACCACATGAAATATGGTACTTAAAATATTGCCACATGAAATATTCCTATTTTCCAATTGATTTTTCCTTTTTAAGCGTGACTCTTGAGGTTCATCTATATTTGGCAATGAGAGGATTCCATTGAATATGGAACCCACCTAACCAGTCAAGTGGTCCATATTTAAACCCAAATAAGATGAAATGATTAGATCATTATTAATCTTTCCTTTGTAAATACCATGTGAATATAATCTCTTCGTTTCTTTATCCCGATCAAGTGAGAGTCATGGTTTTTAGTCAAACTCACTAACTTGATAATATGCTTTATTTATAACAAGCTCAGATCATTTAATGCTTTGGCTAAAGACTTTAGGATCTAGCTTACTTATAAATGCATAGGATAATTCCTCGTTCACATATGAGGGAACGAATCCCATCTTGGATATCAGTTAAGACTACTACTTGCCCATTAGATTGCAGTTCGAGGTTGACTCCACCAAAGGGTGAATTGGGCCTAACTACTTTAATGACAAACCTAATGTCACAAGCATATCTTCAACTCGATTCCTCAAGTCTAAAGTTCAGACACACCTATTACAATTAATGAATTCTGTCATTGACCGTCAAAGAGTGAAAACCCATGTGACAGAATCGATGCTAGTCATGTCTGAGTGCCACTATCTCTATCAGTGCACCTATGATATGAATCCTTCACTACTTCCCAGTGATTGACAGACACCTTTCTCGTCAAAGATTCATATCATACAAGTCTTCATGATTTCCAACGTCCAATTGGAAATCATTGACTTGCAGACTATTTTAGTACATAAGTACCAAACCTCTCTAGTGCCTTAGAGAGTTTACTCTTGTATTCACGAAGTTATAGTTGATTTACAATAAATAAATGCCAATTTGAAAGTAAACAACTAATTGAATTTTTATTGATAGAAAGGTAAACAATTACAAATTAATAATGTCCTTACATCTACTAATCCTCTAGTGGCATTTGAGGACATTAACCCTAACAATCTTCCATTTGTACTCAATGCCAATTACTATGGTATCTAATACCCATCTTCTCAAGATGCCGATCCAGCACTGTCTGTGTCAAAGGCTTGGTCAATGGGTCAGCAACGTTGTCGGCTGAATTTACTCTCTATACAACTATTTTGCCTCTTCCAACGGTTTCCCTTATTATGTGATATCTCCTCTCTATGGGCTTGGATTTGTTGTGAGACCTTAGTTCCTTTGCTTGTGCAATAGCCCTGTTATTGTCACAATAAAGTGGCAATGGCAGCTCTACACTCGAGATCACTTGAAGTTCTCCAAGAAACTTCCTAATCCAAACACCCTCTTTAGTAGCCTCTGAAGCAGCTATGTATTCTGTCTCAGCGGTGGAATCAGCGGTTGTGCTTTGCTTGGAACTTTTCCAAGTCACCGCTCCATCATTGAGAGTGAATATAAACCCTGAAGTGGATTTGCGATCATCTACATCAGATTGAAAATCTGACTCAGTATATCTATCCACCTTCAAATCTCTATGTCCATATGTTAGAACCATATCCTTTGTTCTCTTCAGATATTTAAGGATACTTTTAACAGCGGTCCAGTGTTTTCTTCCCGGGTTAGCCTGAAAAAGACTCACCACGCTTACTGCATAGGCGATGTCTGTCCGTGTGCATAACATGGCGTACATTAGACTACCCATTGCAGACGCATAGGGCACCATACTCATTTCTTTCCTATCTTCCTCGTTTTGAGGAGACATGGACTTTAAAAGGTGCACCCCATGTTTCATGCGCAAGAAACCTTTTTTAGAGTCTTCCATCCTAAATCTCTTTAGGACCTTCTCTAAGTAAATGGCTTGGGAAAGTCCTATCAATCTATTTGTTCTATCTCTATAGATATGAGTTCCTAGAATATAGGTAGCTTCTCCCAAGTCTTTCATGGAGAATGTATTTGAAAGCCATCTTTTGACTGATGTGAGCATTCCTACATCATTTCCTATGAGTAGAATGTCATCCACATATAAGACAAGGAAAGTGATTTTACTCCCACTAACCTTCCTGTAAACACATGGTTCATCTTCGTTCTTGACAAAGTCAAATCCTTTGACAGCGTCGTCAAAACGTAGATTCCAACTCCTAGAGGCTTGCTTAAGTCCATAAATGGATCTCTTAAGTTTGCACACCATATGAATATCAAACCTCGATGCAAAGCCTTTAGGCTGCTCCATATAGATATCCTCTTCTGAGGAATCCATTTAGAAAAGCCGTCTTTACATTCAACTGCCATATCTCATAGTCCAAGTGTGCAGCTATTGCGAGCAGAATTCGAATAGACTTGATCATTGCCACAGGTGAAAAGGTCTCTTGATAGTCAATTCCTTCCTTTTGACTATAATCTTTTGCTACAAGCCTTGCCTTCTATGTGTCAACTTTTCCATCCGGGCCTATCTTCCCCTTGTAGATCCACTTGCACCCTATAGGTGCATTCCCATCAGGACGATCTACTAGAGTCCAGACCTGGTTGGAATGCATCGAGTCTATCTCTGCTTGCATAGCTTCTTTCCACTCTGCAGAGTTGATGTCCATCATTGCTTGATCATAGGTAGAAGGGTCGTCCCCTTGGACTCCCACTGCTATAGTGTGGACACCCAGTTCCTTTTGTAGCAGGTAACCATAATACCTATCACGTTGTTGTGGTACTATACCAGATCTTCACAATGTTAGTTATGTTTCATTAGGTTCAGTGTGTGTTTCTTGAACAGTCGTCTCCCTAGGCATTTCATCTTGCTCATTAAGAACAATCTTTCTACCTGCACCACCTTCTTGGATGAATTCCTCTTCAATAAAGTGCGCTTGCAGTGCAACAATGATTCTTTGATCATCTTGCATGTAGAATAGGTTCCCATTGAATACTGTGGGAAACTGACGAAACGTCCTTTAAGGGACCTCACTTTAAATTTCTCTGCCTTCGTTTTCTTGATGTAGGTAGGGCATCCCCAAACTTTAAGGTACTTAAGGTTTGGTTTCCTATTTCTCCATATCTCATATGGAGTCTTAGGAACGGACTTGGAAGGACATTTGTTCAAGATATGAACAACCATAAGGAATGCATGCCCCCACAAGAAAATTGGTAAATCAGTGTAGCTGAGAATGGATCAAGCCATATCTAATAGCATTCGATTCCTTTGCTCTGCCACCCCATTTAATTGTGGAGTTGCTGGTGGTGTGAGTTGTAATATTATCCCATGTTCCTTTAGGAACTAATCAAACTCATCACTCATATATTCACCTCCACGATCCGATCGTAGTGTCTTTATATGATGACCAGTTTGTTTTTCCACTATAGCCTTAAATTCTTTGAACTTATCAAATGATTCAGACTTAAGTTTCATTAGATACACTATACCATATCTTGAATGGTCATCAGTGAAAGTAATGAAATAGTGAAAACCTCCACGAGCCATTTCTCCAAATGCTCCGCAAACATCGGTATGCACAAGTCCTAATACTTCAGTGGCTCTTTCAAAAGTCCCGGTGAAGGGAGATCTAACCATTTTGCCTTTGAGGCAAGATTCACAAGTTGAATAGGGATCCTATCCCAATGGTTCAATTAAACCATCTTTCTCCATTTTGTGTATCTTTCGCTCGCCAGCATGGCTTAGTCTTAGATGCCACATTAAGCTTAGGTTAGCACTCTGCCTACCACGCTTATTTGAGATAACATTTGCAACACACTCATTTTTCATATTTAAATAATAGAGGCCATTGACTAAAGTGGCAGTGCCAACAATATTATTATGAAATGAAATGCTGCAAGTACTGTCAATGAAATTAAAAACATAGATGTTCCTAACCAACATAGGAATAGATATAATGTTCTTAAGCCCATTAGGCAAAACTAAAACATTCTCTAAAATTAAAACATGTCTAGATGATAAACATAAAGAAGTTGATCCAATGCGAGAAGCCGTGACACTCTGCCCGCTACCTACACTGATCAGCACCTCTCCATGCTCCAGCTTCCTACTTCGCTGCAGATCCTGATTCATTACACAAACGTGAGCACTAGCTCCAGAATCAAGTATCCACGAAGTGAAAAATACAGTTATAGAACAATTGGTTTCTAAAACAAATAGTTCCAGACCTGGTGCACCTTTGCCAAAGTTTGGACACTCCCTCCTCCAGTGGCCTAGCTCACCGCAGTGAAGGCACCTATCCATTTCCTTTGGTCCTTTGCTCTTCATCACTTTATGAGTTTTACCCTTTCCTTTGTCTATCTTAGCTTGTGGACCTGGAGTGCTATTAGCTTTCTTAGTCTTATTCTTCTTCTTCTTCTTGTTTTTAGGCTTAGAAGTGATGACTAAGGCCGCTTCTTTTCCTTTTGGCTTCATTTGAGATTGAGCAGTATTCAGCGTGTTCATCAACCCAACTAAATTGCACTCTATCTCATTACAGTTGAAGTTCACCACGAATTGGGAAAAGGAGTCTGGAAGTGACTGCAAGATTAGGTCAGTTTGAAGTTGCAGGTCCATGTTGAAGTCGAGGGCCTCTAACCCCTCAATTTTTGAAATCAGTTTTATACATGGTCCCCTACCTTTCACTTTCCTTCATCTTGGCTCCAAAGAGCTCTTTCGATATCTCATACCGAGCAGTGCGACTGTGCTCACCATAGAGCTTCACCAGGTGTGCCAAAATGGCCCTCGCCGAGACCATTTTGTCATGGGACCTCTGCAACTCATTTGTTATTGAGCCCAACATGTACCCACGAACCCGGATGTCGTCTTTGACCCATTTCTCATGAGCCGCAACTTCCTCTTCATTAGCACGCGTCCTTACCGGCGCGGCTGGGATATCAATATCCAATACGTACTCCAGTGACTCCATGTTGAGGACTATTCTCAAGTTGCGGAGCCAGTCCACATAGTTAGGACCAGTCAAAGTGTTCTTTTCAAGTAGTATAGATAATGGGTTGATAGTCATGGTGAGAGATATAATAAGAAAATAACTGCACAAAAGTAAAAAGACTTATTAGTTTTCATGTAATTGTTGTTCCAAATTAATTTTGAGGACTTTAAAAATAAATTTGGTACCCACTACATTTTTCGAAAATCTACACTCCCACTGTGGAATTCGGAAGTCATCGTTGGAAGGCTTCGTAGTGGTAATTGAGTTCTTTAACTGGATTAATAGGTTGCAACCTTTTGCTGGTATTTGACTTAATTAATCCATTAAAGTGATGTCCAACATCAACCCATCAAATGGATGATTCAATGTTTGTCCATTATTCATCAAATCTCAATCTATTATCGATAATATCGATTTATGAATAATTTAAGTTCAACCCACTGACTTTCTATCAGTCTAACAATTAAATTTTACCTCGCAACCTTTTGTTGGTATTTGGGGTGAAATTTGTTCTCGACCAACGACATTACATGCACTTACGAAAAATATAAAGTATACTTCAATATATAACCCCCATTGCT
Organism: Buddleja alternifolia; assembly: GCA_019426215.1. Classification (NCBI taxonomy): domain Eukaryota; kingdom Viridiplantae; phylum Streptophyta; class Magnoliopsida; order Lamiales; family Scrophulariaceae; genus Buddleja; species Buddleja alternifolia. The sequence continues at coordinate 15,563 of WHWC01000267.1, forward strand.
TAGGGACATTATTATATATTAAGTATCAATTTAATTACTCCTAAGTTCAGTGGAGGACAAGATACCTAGATTAATATATCAAATGTGGGAGAATTTGAGTTATTAATTAGGTATCACTTTGCACATTAATCCACTTTACATCACACATATAAACATGGATCAATATATAAATAGCGATCCTAGAAAGCTAACAACACATGATTCATGGATCATATTTCCTAGATTGAAACAAGCCAATGTTTGAATCATAAAATAAAAAAGAAACTATACTAAGGCTTCCAAAGCTCCTTCTTGAATCTCTTCGGCTCGACTTGAATTTCTCCATTGGGCCTATTTCTATTTCTAACTATTACATTTTATCATAAGCCACCTATACAAAATTTATCTAGGAAGAAAATAAAAAATAGGCTCAAAATGACCTTTACAACCCATAAAAAGAAATACAAATTAAAACGAGTCTAAGTCCATGAATCACGTCTGCCATCACATAACATGTCAAACATGATATCACATAATACACGAAAAACATATTTGTTAATTTCTAATTAAATTCCAAATTAAATCATTGTCATTCATATTCTCGAGGATATTATATTTATTTAATTCCAATTGAAAGTTCAATTTTAATGAGCTACTATTAATCTTTTATTAAAATCCAATTCTAATATAAAATTAATTTCTAAGCCCATAAAATTAATTTCATAATGGAACTAATCCAATTTAATTCAAAGTCTAACTTTAATTAACATTAGATTAATTGGAAATAAAAACAACCTTATTAAATAATTAATATTATTTATTTTGCATTAAAATCTAATTTTAACCAAAACTAAATAATATATATATTTAATAATTGACCCGGGTCGACCCATCGGTGACCCGGGTTGGGTCAATTGCAACCTATGTGTTAAAAACACACGGGCTGGCTCGCCCGTGCAGCCCCAATTGCACGGTAGCCCAGCTGTCGGCAATAAGGCTCGCACAGACGAGCCCAATTCTGGGTGACGGGCTGCGCTGTGCAGCCCAGCTGCCAAGGAGGATGGGCCCATTGGGCGCTGGGGGCTTGTGCGCGCGCAACGCCATTCCTTCGGCGCTCGTCGCCACCGCGGCGACAGGTCGGAACCAAAATTTGCAATTTTTATTTCCATCACAATTAAAATTACACAAAATCCAATTTTAATTAAATTCTAATGAACGAAAAATAAACATAATCCTCAAGAACATGAAAAATATGAAATCTACATATTTAATCATGCATCGATCAAAATACTGTAAAACGTGCCTCTTTAACGCATAATTACAGGTAAATTACAAACGCCGAACCCCATGGATTTGACTCTGATACCACTGTTGGGGAAAAATCACCAAACGCAGTGGAAAATGAAATTTAAAATTTTTATGGTTTTTCCCCATTAGCCAGATCAATCCCGGGGTTAATTCAGACGTATGTATGATAGGGTAAAACTAACATTACCCGTTGTAGCAAAGTGGTTGATTATTTCCACGAATTTGAATTCTTCAATTCTTCGCGATAAATCTCTGGCTGAATAAATTTTGATCCAAGCAGTTCAATTGTTCTGCCTCAAAATCGTCTCGCCGGAAAAACTTGTTGGAAAATTTCTCCTCTTCCTTGGTGTGTCAGACCGACGGCTAGATGTGGAGAGAGGGAGAGGAATTTTTCTTGTGGCTTAAGTCAAGTGAACTCTTAACCTAGGTATTAACTAAAGTGATATATTTATATCACTTAAGTTAATAACATGGGCTCAATTTAGCCCATAATGGGTGCCTCTTGGCCGCCCCTTATAGGCCTTGGTGCACCAATTGGTGCTCCACTTTGAGCTAGGTCCAATGCACTATTTAATTAATTAATCCAATCTAATTAATTAATCTAATTAAATAATACATGGGTTTAATTAATTTTATTTCTTCTTCAAGAAATAATATATTAATTAAACTATAAATGAATTAACTTATTTATTCCAATAATTGATTTCATTTAATTAATTTTAAGTATCCAATACTTAAAATATTACCACATGAAATATTCCTATTTTCCAATTAATTTTTTCTTTTTAAGCGTGACTCTTTAGGTTCATCTATATTTGGCAATGAGAGGATTCCATTGAATATGAGACCCACATAGCCAGTCAAGTGGTCCATATTTTAACTCAAATAAGATGAAATGATTAGATCATTATTAACCTTTCCTTTGTAAATACCGTGTGATTATAATCTCTTCGTTTCTTTATCCCGATCAAGTGAGAGTCATGGTTTTTAGTCAAACTCACTAACTTGATACTATGCTTTATTTATAACAAGCTCAGATCATTTAATGCTTTGGCCAAAGACTTTAGGATCTAGCTTACTTATAAATGCATAGGATAATTCCTCGTTCACTTACGAGGGAATGAATCCCATCTTGGATATTAGATAAGACTACTACTTGCCCATGAGATTGCAGTTCGAGGTTGACCCCACCAAAGGGTGAATTGGGCCTAACTACTCTAATGACGAACCTAATGCCACAAGCATATCTTCAACTCGATTCCTCAAGTCCAAAGTTCAGACACACCTATTACAATTAATGAATTTTGTCATTGACTGTCAAAGAGTGAAAACCCATGTGACAGGATCGATGCGAGTCATGTCTGAGTGCCATTATCTCCATCAGTGCACCTATGATATGAATCCTTCACTACTTCCAAGTGATTGACAGACACCTTTCTCGTCAAAGATTCATATCATACAAGTCTTCATGATTTCCAACGCCCAATTGGAAATCATTGACTTGCAGACTATTTTAGTACACAAGTACCAAACCCCTCTAGTGCCTTAGAGAGTTTACTCTTATGTTGATGGACCTATAGTTGATTTTTAATAAATAAATGCCAATTTGAAAGTAAACAATTAATTGCCTTTTTATTGATAGAAAGATAAACAATTATAAATTGATAATGTCCTTACATCTACTAATCCTCTAGTGGCATTTGAGCACATTTACCCTAACAATTACATCTATAGTACAACTTGCACAGGTGGAGAAACCAAAGAGTGAACAAGGGCCTAAGATAAGACCTCCAGTACCACCATATGAGTGGAAAATTGTTACTAGGCATGGGAAAAGAAACATGGAACAAGGGGATGTTGGGATCGGTATGAACCCCTGGGGACGCCGGCGCAGCGGAAGACATATAATTTTAAAAATTAAAGCGTCATCCCCGAAATTAGGGCTAGGTAGACATGGTACCATTGGATTCAAAACTATCCTAGAGATTAGTTTACTCGTGTTTACCTCTTGAAGACCAAAAATCTGCAACGTCCTTTTAAGCAACTCCCTGCTACACCTCTCCGGATGGGTTTGCCCTAGCACCCCAAGCGTAGCGCCTCTAAATTTATCCACACCTTAGCTCGTAACCTCGATTATCTCCACCAGTGCTAGCAAGGAGAATATCGAATTTTGGCTTATGTAAATGGGTATGAATATATTTTGTGTTCTTCGTACTCAACACATGAGTTGGAAGAATATTTGTGAAAGAGGTGGAAGAGTTAGAGAGAAAGTATTGAAACTTTAAACCTTGTTTTTATCTTTAAAAACTTCTTGAGAGAAACTAAAAATTAGTTGAATGATTCATTAATTAAAAATAAAACAACACATACATATATATAGGGCTACACGCCCACACACACTTAGTGTGTGAATTCACACTTGTGATATATATATATATGTTATTTTATTTAGTTTCCAGTCTTTCTCAAACCTTTTCCTTCATTAATTGGATGTCTTTCCAACTAAAAAGATATTTTCCATATATTTGATACATATCAAATAAGATATTTTCATATCTTCAATATTTATCCTAATATATATTCATAAGATCTTTCCATATCAATTAGTTACCTAATTAATTAGAATAGATCTACCAAATATAATATAGGATAGATGAATTAAATATATATATATATATATATATATATATATATCCACATAGCCTTGGTGAACAAGATAAAATCCCCACCAAATCTACACACATATATACACGCCCATGTATATATAAAATATAAAATCCCCACCAAATCTACACACATATATACACGCCCATGTATATATAATATATATATCTTTATTTTCTCTTTCATTAATTAATTATACCACTAATTAATTAACTAGTCTTTTCCAATTCAATAATTCAATATTAAATTATAAGACTTTTATTAATTAAGACCACTTAATTAATTAATCTCTCCATTAATTCACAAAGAATTAATTAGCCAATAGGTACTACACTAAGTATTGTGTGTGACCCCTTAGACTCATTAACAAGCTAGCAATAAGTCCTTCCATAGTCTAGATTAATTATTCATAATAATTAATTAGGCCTTGGATTAATTTCACCAATTAACCCAAGACACCTATTGGTCGTGGTTCGATGTTTAGCAATGTCGCCACGACTTCCTAGATGTTAATGATAAAAATGCAAACCTCTCCAGATTTCGATCTTTGTGTGAGTCGAATCCCTTAATCTATTTCCCGTCTAAGACCTAGGGTTTGGCGACGGTCGAACCCTAATAGCCTCGAAAACTATGACTATGTTGGTTCAACTAATGATCCGGTCTTCCAAGCAGGGATCACCAATCCCTCTAATAAGACAATGCTCTGGCCAGAGACTTTTCGATCATTCAGTTTCACTCAACAACATAGGAAATTCTGGGTAGTTGTGACCCTGGATGAATCCCCATTTTGACTGTCAATTGTTTCGATGTAACTACCAGACTATACCCAACATACACGTCGTATGACTCTCCTGGAGTGCACATGCATATCAAAGCAGAGTGGGTAGTACCCTTTCCAATGACATCTCAAGTCTAAGGATTATCGCACACTACGAAAACCTAAGGACTCCAAGTTCGACAGCACCAACGAGGAATCCTTGCGGGACCGTTCAATTCTATAATCCAGTATGAATCATACAAGGCGTCGACAATGGAACGCGTCGACCTCTCGAAAGAGTTACATGCATGAACAAGTCTTGATGAGGCCAGTGATATCCCACATCTCACAGCCTCCATAACTTGGAACAATATTTAGGATTACGGTCTTTGAGAGCATTCCATATGTTTTCCCTGATCGCTTCCCCTAACCATATGTAATCCATGGGATCTTTATCTATATTTATCACTAGTTATAACAATAAAGAAGTATTCCATAACAGGTTTGATGTAATCTTAATGATAAGACTGACACAGTGTTAATGTTCAAGCCAACAGATGGCTCGCTGGGCACATAACACTTTAAATCTCTCACTTGCCCAAGAGCCTACTGTTCCCACACAGGTCCATCGTCCAGATGACCTATTGATCACAACTACTACTCAAGGGTTTGGTGAAAAGGGGTTTGCCATGTTTCCGTCGAGTTGACTTGTTCCACTCGAACGTCGACTCTGGTTAAATAATCGATCAGATTATTTGCTTCGTCACTAGGTATGCTCTTCTTAAGAGATGTCTTCGACCTTTATTTTCCCATTTGGCATAAAACAAATCCTCGATAATCACTTAAGTTCATGTCTTAAGACTAGAGCTTCTAGTTCAAATTTTCCCATGTTGTTATCCAATAACTAACACCAATCCAATCTATTGGATCGAAATAGGAGTTCGACTTTATACATGAAATATATTAGTCAACACCTATTAAAACTCATAGACTCGCACCTACCTTTCAGTTTATGCTTTACAGGATGAATTACCTTTTAATTCTTCCATGTTGAGCTTAGTCAACATATTATCTACGGGTTCGGACTGAAAAGGATTATGGCAATCCAATGGCCTGCACATATTGCTACTTAGTGCAATTGAGACGCCTTTCCCTTTTCAAGTCCATTTTGGAAATTTGAGATGATGATCACATGTACGTTACTTATGTAACGTTACCAACATATGATACTAACAAGCCAGTAGTATACCTATTAACCTTTTAGAACTTACGTTCAGAAAATATTCAATCAGTAGATGGATCTTTGAAGCACTTATGCTGTTAGGCCAGCTTCCACTACTTGTCAAGATATCTTGACTTTCGTTATATCCACCGTCAGCATTTTTTGGCTCAAAGGATATGGAATTTGGGTTCATAGGTTTATTGGTTTACTAGTCTATGTATTTTAACTGCTAGTGGTGTTTATGTTTATTGAGTCCTTAGTTTTTCATTACTATCATCATCCTTTCATGAAAGAACTCCTTCACCTTGAAGGTAGGATATTATGAAACGATCCCTTTCATTCCAGGTGTAATGAACACAAAGATACTTGTACACAAGACAAGAGGATCTATATCCTCAATTGCTCCCACTGTTTGCTTGACACAAGCAATACCTTTCACATCTTTGATGCGTGTGGTTTCCATATCACATCTTATGTGACCATTTTAGGGTTACACTCATTATTCCATGTCTAATAGATTAATTCTCTTGCCAAGGTTATTACCTCGGCAACTAGATCAATGTATGCATTTGTTGTGAGATATGAGTCAAATGTTGTGAAGATAGCATGTCATAAGAATTAATTGTAGAACCATAAATAACAAAAATGCATTTTAATAAAACTTTAATCTCCACCTATAAACGAAGGTGTAAAAACATGGTTCGAACATTAATTCCAAAAGATGGTAAAACATTCTTCAAAAAACATTGTGACATAATTAAAATAACAAATAAATGATTTCTTGTCCTTCAGCCTTGGCTACGACAAATGCTTCCTTGGCGTCTTCAAGACCACGACCTCATTTCTTTGTTTCCTGCTTCTTTCCACCATCTGCAATCCATTGCATAAGTGAGTATTTTAACAGTGTCATAACACTCAAGAAGCTTAGTTAACTAACGAGTTAACTTTACAACAAATGTACCTTTCTTGCGCTCACGAGGAGGCTCAGGGCATTGATCTTTCCAGTGTCCCTTCTTTTTGTAGTTTCCCAATTTTCTGCTTGACTTTCTTGATTCTTCTTCTTCTTCTTCTTGCTTTTATCGTTATCAAAAGCGGGAGATGATGAAGTGTCAGCAAGCAGCACAGGTTTTGCCTTCTTGACCGTTGCCTCAGCAGTGCGCAACATGTCCAATAACTCAGGAAGAGTGGCAATCAATTGGTTCATGTTGAAATTCACTACGAACTGATCATAGGCAGGAGAGAGCGACTGAAGTTCTAAATCAATAACCAAGTCAGGATTTATCGGTAACTCCATGTCATTGAGTTTGTTCACCAAGACAATCATTCTCAAGACATGGTCGATGACCCATGTTCCTTCAGTCATGCGAGCCTTGAATAACTCACGAAAGATGGCAAACCTCTCACCGAATGTCTTTAAACCTTAGAACTCTTCCAATGCAAGGACAATCTTTGATGCGTGTTCCATAGTCTCAGACTGCCTCTACAAACATTAGTCATGGAGGCAAGAATGAGACAACGCACATAGATATCGTCTTTGCGCCATTTCTCATGCGCATCACGAGCAGCCCGTGGAGCACTTGCCTCAGGTGTAGGCTCAATAGGCTGAGTTAGGACATAGTCAAGACTTTCAGATTGCAGCACAATCTTAAGGTTGCGATACCGGTCAGGGAAGTTCGGGCCATTTAGCTTATTAGTTTCAAGGATTACCGAGAGTGGAATTTTAGCCATGTGACTGTTTACTTTACAAAAAATGGAAAAAAAAAACAATAGCATTCAATCATCGATTATATCCACATGAAACTATGGACCTTTTAACTTCACGTGTGCTCCCACTGTTTTTTCGATTTCCATCAACCCCACTGATAGAAAGATGGGAAATGCAACCATTTCCAGTGGGCTCGAGCGTCAAATTCCCCAACCTCATCCCATGACTCATGGTCAATGGACGGAGAAATTGAATAGGCACGACGACCTCATCCACGTCCAGGTGGTTCTTGAGATGTTTGCCTCACATTTCATGTACGCCCCGAGAACATGATGCAACCGTACACTAATTTGTGTTTAAGTCCGACCCATCAAATTCTCACGCAATAACAGTGTCCAAGGTAGTCCCACGACTCATGGTCAACTCCTTAGGTAGACTGAGATCCGTGTGCACTTCTAGTATGACCGCATGTCATAGTAGAAGGCCTAGTTTTGAGATTACTACACTAAACTTGCCACCATCCCACGACTCGAGGTCAATGATGACAAGACGTGCTATTCTCTCTCACATCTAATGATGGAAGGCACTGGACCTAATCAAGGAGCTTCCGGGCCCCGATTTATCCGTTTATGGACTTCATATGGATATGGGGTTTTTCACATACAAGGTCTCACCATTTTCAGTTATTTTTCTTTATTAGGTGATCATGCAACATAGCATACCATATATAAGATGCTAACGATAAATAACAACAAGCATGCTATACATAAAAGATGTAAATATGATCCTAGTTAAGCCAATCCTAAAAACACCCCGAGCAATTAAGGTGTCGACCAATCTTTTAGCAATTTCATGTTAGATGTTTTGATGATGACAATTAGGAATTTATGTTAGACCCCAAAATATGTAAGTTTGATTTTAGTAAAAATCATGTATAAGCTTTGAAACTTTAGATTTGTAATAGGCTTTATAGGCTTCGTTTTGTTTTATTCTAGATTGTTAGGCTAAGTAGTCTTAGGCTGAGCGTCTGATGAATTCTGAGTGAGCTTATCAGTAGTTAAGTTTGAAGATTCAAGCGCCTGAAGTCTAAATGAAGATGAAGTTTCCAAGCATCTAAATATCCAGCTATATCAAGCGTTACCTTATAGGGCAGAAGCAATTCAAGGATGGATAAGCGTCTATCAATGATGGACTTCACCTGAATTTATTTTCAAGTCCAGAAGGAGTTTAATGCAATTATTCTCAGTGCATTAAATACCAACGAGCATTTAATTCAAATGCATTAAATGTTGATAAGAGCATTAAATGTGATAAGCACTTTCAGACGTACGGAGAAGCCACCCTATTGGACTGTCAGCTTTTCACAGACTGCAACACCAACTTTTGTGCAGCAGATTTTCAGGAAAAAGGACAAAAGTGGTTCCCTCGCGGAAGTGAGAGACACGCGCCTGTGCATGTGTCAAACGGACACTTTTTCTAAGAATGCCTATAAGTAGGACTTCAACAACAAGCCAAAAACAACGATCCACTCTAACCCAAATTGTTGTTGCATTGAAGTCTCATTTCTTAAAATCTCAGAAAAGCCAGAATATTCAAGTAAACATTCTCCTTACTTTTCTTCAATTCCTGAGACAGTCAACCAAATATCTCAAATATTCTTTTCGGAGAAACCTACACTACTATTGAGATATTCCCAGTTGTTTGAACTTTATCAAAATCAAACAAATCGTTTAGAAAAACCTCATCCAAGTCTCACGATCTGTGTGAAGTCGAAGTTGGATACTTGCATTATTTTTGGGTGAAAGAAGCAAGGGGATAGAAGTTATTTGGAGCAGAAATCTGTGTGATCAAGGAGCTCAAGTCATCAACATCCATCTCTCCCTAATTTGTAGAAGTTTCTGTGTGATTCTTTGAGAACCATCTTAGTGGATTGCCTCCAAGTGTTCAAGGTGAAGAAGGACGTAGTTGGGATTACACCACCCAATGAACCTTACAAATATCGTGCTCTTTACTTTACAGTCATCCTTCATATTATTACATCTTTGTATAAATCTGTTAAGTAAAACTCAAGTGAACGCTAAGCAATTAAAACACTTTCTGTGATGCTAAAGCTTTCAAAAAGGAAGACTTCAAAATAATTTCGTTGTGCTAACACTGATTAAAGAAGTGAACGCTTAAACCTATTTGGGTATAGTATTCAAATTCTAAAATCTAACTTAACTTTATAAAACAGTCTTCATTAGACGCTCATCCGAAGCGTCTATATTTAAAGTAAACGCTTAGTCGAATGTCTACATTTCAAGAGTCCAAAACATTTTAATACGAATCTTTTTGAAGTCGAAAAAGACTTCACGGTCTATTCAACCCCTCCTTCTAGACCCTTTCGTATGCCACTTGGGAACAGCAAGTGGTATCAGAGCGGTGAAAGTTGAAATTTTAAAATTTCCAAGCGCAACAGCTTTTTTAGATCCCTTTTCAAAATTTAGTTGCTTTTAATTTATCTTTCATGTCATTTTCTAAAGTTTCTAAGTTGACCGAGTCAAACTATGACTCATGGAAGGTCAAAGCTTTTACATATCTTTGTTCATGTGATGACGAAATGTGCGATATTATTTCAGATGGACCAATACAAAATCTGAAGGTTATTACCAGAGCGCCTGGAGTCACAGAAGAAACTCCAGATGGCTATGTTGAGAAGCCTAAACAAGAATGGTCCACTGATGAGCATCGAAGAGCAAATCTGAACAATGTTGGTCAAAGTGCTTTGTATACAGCTATTAGTGACAATGATAATTTATTCAACAAAGTTAAATCATGTAATACCACTAAAGAAATATGGGATAAGTTGGCTATAATCTGTGGTGGATCAGCTCAAATCAAGGAAAATAAGCTCTCCATTGGTTGAGAAAAATTCAACAGCTTTAAGATGTTACCCAACGAGACCCTAGAGCTATTGGATATAAGATTCATAGCTCTTGTTACGGAACTTACATCATTGGAATGGATTTGCAAAACAGAGAAATGGTGGTTAAGATTTTCAGAAGTCTACCCAGTAGATTTTTGATGAAGACAACCGCAATGAGAGAATCTAATATGTTGGATCTTTTAAGTTCAGAAGACGCCTTTTCAAAACTCAAGGCATTTGAGTTTGAGTTAAACTCAGCTAGTGATGTTGTGAGTAGTCCGGTAATTGAATCTGGAGCACTCATAGCATCAATCAAGGGTAAATTGGGTAATAAGGGAAAAGGTTCAGATATCAGTGAGGATGAGGAACTAGCACTTCTAAATAGATTCAAAAAGTTTTTGAGATATGAAAAGAAATGAAGTAGTCCTAAGCATCAAGGACACAGTTCATATCAAGCGCCTGCTTCAATACATCAACAGTTTCAAGCGCCTTAGTATTCTGTTCCTACATCCTAAGCGCCTGTTCAGTACCAAGTGCCTGCTTAAATGTCTCAGCGCCAGTGGTCTCAAAACCACACAATGCAAGATTAACAAATGAACAAAAGATGAAAACTAATATGTGTTATAATTGCAGGAAACCATGGCACTACCAGGTAAATTGTCCTTATCCAAACGTATCTAAGCCTTCAAGGCAGGATGACTTGGATAGAAACCAATTCAGGAGCAACCTTCATCAACAAGGTTTGCTAGCGGAATAAGAACAAGCATCCGCGCCTGAAGACTTGGAGTGTTTAGAAGAAAGTAGTGATGATGATGAGCCAGTTGATGACTCAGCGCTTATTTGTCTCATGGCCAGAGATGATGAAGCATCTCCTGAGGTAAACACTGAATTATCTCTTTCTCTTTCTTATGAAGAATTACTTGACAAAGTCAAAGAATATTATGATGATTGTCAAGTTGCCGCCAAATTATACCAAAATCACTTTGATATTATTTCATCGCTCAAAAGTGATAAAGTGACGCTCAAAGCAGAATTGCAAGTTCAGCACCCGTGCATTGAGAAAAACCAATCGCTTGAGAGTGAAATAATCCAGTTGAAAAGTGATGTTGATATGATAGTTAAGAGAGAAGCTGAGCTGATTGCTAGACTTGCTAAATCAGAACAACTCATCTAATCATTGTCTAAAGTGTCAAGAAAGCTAGACAATGTGACTAAGGTAACAAGGTTATTTGGGGAAAAGACCGGTTTAGGATGCAATAAATTCGGTAAACAACCAAACAAATCAAATGTTATGGCAAACAACAAAGGAAAGGGTATTTTCTTTGTTCAAGAAGGTTGACAAAGACAAACGCTAAATGAACCAAGCAACAATGGTAAGAGGCTAAATGAGAAAGCCAAAGCTGACTCAGGCAAAGGAAAGGCGAAAGAAAATGATTCACAAAGACGGTTTCGTTCAAATGCTCAGAAGGCTAAGGATAAACCTACCCACTGTGATCAAGCGCTAAGCATCCAGCATCAAAAGTGCACGCTAAGCCAGCGCCAAGGAAATACGAGCGTCAGTATCCACAACGGTCTAGATCATATTATCGCTACAATGATGATTATGACTATGACTATGATTATGATTACTATTATAATCGAGTATATTAGTATACACCCAAACAACACACACAACACAATGTGAAACCCAAGAAGGCCAGTATTCCTACAATGAAGACTAGGCAAATATGGGTTCCTAAATTTTTAATTCAAACTAACAATGCTACTAATGGTAAAGGACCCAAGCAACAATGGGTACCTAAACAGAAATAGAACTTCCCTGTTGATTGCAGGTACCTAGAGCTAAAGCCAATACATCTGTTTGGTACTTCGATAGTGGATCGTTAAGGCACATGACTGGTTCCAAAGATCTTCTGATCAACTATCGAGCTGCCAATGGTCCTCAGGTTGTATTTGGTGACAACTCCAAAGGTAAAACCAAAGACATAGGTATTGTGCATAGGGGGAACATCATGATAAGTGATGTTTATTATGTTGAGGGTCTAAAGCACAATTTATTAAGCATAAGTCAATTTTGTGATAAAGGCTTTGAAGTCATATTCTCAAGTGACTGTTGCTATATAAATGACGCTAAGACTAAGTCTACTAAATTGAAAGGTAAAAGAACAAACAATGTATATTTGGTAGATTGGGGTTCAACACTTGATAACAACCCAACTTGTTTTGTTGCTAAAAATGAATCTAAAACTGGTTGGTTATGGTATAGAAAAATGAATCACCTCAACTTTAAGACAATCTCTCAGCTTATAGATCTAAATCTTGTAGAGGGATTACCAAAAGGACCATTTCACAAGGATCGTGACACGCTAAAAGCTAACGTGCTATGATAGCAAGTGCACTAGACGTATGTAGTAATAAGTGGACAAAAAGTCCGGGTTGTCGAACCACGGAAACTTGAATTTTAGTTTATGATTAATGAAAATGGACAAAAGTAGATTGCAATAAAACGAGTAAGCTAGTGACGAACCAAAAAGAAACGAACTATAGATTAAATCTCACGTATGATAAAATGACTAAGGCACATGCTACAACCGAATCTACTCGTCAATATAGATGAGCTACTCTTCGAATTATTAGACTCCTATTGCTTTGGTGGAAATTCCTTAGATAATTATTACCCGATGTCTCGGCACATAATAATCCTATGATTAATTGATGGTTCTCTAAATATGTCTATCCGAGAATCTAATCAATAACCACGCATTAACGTTCTAGAGTTTCCCCGGATAAATCCGGCTAACCGCACCCGGAAATCTTTACCTATTTCTAGGAGCAATTTCACATTAGTTTCGGATGATGTGTTGATTCATTTGAACCCTAACCTATCTTCTCTCGAATGACTAGACTAGGCAAGATAGCAAGCATATGGTGATCAAGCACATGATTGTAATAAAAGCTCAAAATCAACACACAAAGCAATATGAGAATTAATACGAAAATTCACTTCACATATATTGATTCATAAATTGGCTTTCACATGGCCTTAGTTCTACAATATTAGCCTCTCATCAAGACTTTACGAAAATCTAATACAAACATATACATACTCATGGAAATAAACATGTAAATGCAAATAATTAAAACTCCCTCAATTGATTGATGATGGATCCTTGCTTTTGATCTTCAATCCTTAACTCCTCTCTCTTTGTTCCCCTCCAAAAGTGATGAAGAATGGTGATGAATGATGATGAGTGAAAAGTGATGGCCAAAATGCCTCTCTCTCTCCCCTCCTCCAAGATGTGATCGGTCAAGTGTGCTAAAAAATGCCTTAAGAAGACCACAACAAATCAGCTCCTAGTGTGTGTCTCCCCTAGTGTGTCCTCCACTACTCTTAAAGTGAGTAGTATAAAATTCCATAAAGTAGATCTACTAAGAAACATACTTATGACATCCCTCCCATACATGTGATGACCTCTTGGCTTTAAATGTTCCATTCCCCCATCAAATGATGATCTTTTGGCTGAAAAGAATCAAAATTCGGGTGTGGACACGCCTAGGCGTGGCATTACGGCGCTTGGGCGCGGGATTCAGAATGCTGAAATTAAATGCAATGTATCCTGCGCAGCAATCGTATTTCATTCATAACTTTCTCCACGAAACTCCGATTTGGATGATTCAAGTCCTCATTTGAAGCTAACACATAGTTCTACAACATTGTAGAAGGGAACTTCATCCAATTCGGCCTCTAAACATACAGAAATAGCGCTCGAACGTGGAAAGTGGTGTAGATACGGCGCCAGGGCGTGGGCAAGATGGCGCCTAGGCGTGGTAAGCAGAATGTTGACGTTATTTGCATCTTGTCCGGCGCCTGGGCGTGGGTTTTTAGGTGCTTGGGCATAGGGGAGCGTAGCAATTTGGCCTAAACTTGTTTTATACGTCGTTTTTCATCCCGTTCTTTGATTGTATCCATTTAAGACCTGAAATCACTTAATGCACGAATTAAACGCACATGTGGCAAGAATCAAGCGATAAATGAACCTAAGACATAAACGCAAAGGGGCTTAAAAACACGTAAAAATGCCTCTTATCAACACCCCCACACTTATCAATTGATCGTCCTCGAGCAATAAGAGTTTTAAGATAAGGAAACATCATCAATCAAAGAGAGAAACAAAAAGAAAACTACCTAACTCACTTTCGTGGAGTAAACGGTTGCATTTAGCGAATGCAACAAGCCTTTGAACCTTTGAGTTACCTCAAAGGACGAGTTATAGTCTCGTGAGGGTTTGCAGACGATATACCCACAAAATCGAAAGATTTTCAACCCCGATCACTCAACGTAAATTACAATGATTAATAGCACACAATGGTATGAATTCATCTGTTTAAGCTCAAATTACAAATATATACACATCACACATTTGCTCATGTTACGCCTTAACATTGAAAAGATCATCCTAAGGGTGTAGTGTAATAAATCTCAAGTATTATAGTCAAGTGGCATTCTTACCACTTTTCAAGCATTAACCCCATATTTATCAACTTTTGATTATTCACATGGTACGAGAATTGAATACAACTTCATAGCCACTTAAAAATTCATCACTTCATTCCACTTTCGGATTTAACTTATGCACTTTCAACTCGAAACATTAGAGGCTAGACCATGTGCAATGTTTGATCCTCTTAGGCTTTCTATGACACCCGTGTAACGAGCTTTAGGCCAATAACTCCTAAACCAGATGGCTTTAGGGTATCAAATGTGGAGACACTCCTAAGGGCTTAATCGCTCGAGTGTCAAAGGCCACAAAATCAAACTAGGTCCTTATTCACTTAACACTTGCATTGGCTTGAGCTTAGCTCAAATTAGCAAAATAGTACAGTATTCTAGGCATGGTGCTCTTCGCCCCCAGTATCTATTAAGCCTGACTTTTTCAGTCATACCAATGTTCAACCTCTTTTTATTATTATTAAGCACACGAAGTTAACGTTCTCAACTCATAACACATGTGAAAATTCTAAGTTGATATTTCCGGGATCAAGCCTTTAAGTGTTTCAAAATGATTGCCCACTCAACTCCTCTACCTTCGATTTAGGTGCATATGTGAATCATCTTAAGGTTAATCTAGTCTAGTTAGGATCCCATAAGCAAGGAACGATGTGTATAGCCATTAAAAACCAAATTGATAGAGAAAACATACCATGTATTCAAATTAACCATACTCAATGCCTCAAGTGAAGGGTTGAAATTCTATCCAAAAAAAAAATTAAAATTGCACACATTTCACATGTAGAGGTACAGCACCCCCCAAACTTGGACCGAAATATGTAAAACATGAATCAACATGACTATAATGGATCTAGTATACCCCCCCCACACTTATCATGAACATTGTCCCCAATGTTTGAAAAAGAGAAGGGCAAAGTACACGTCACCATAGGGAAGCTGAAAAGCAAACCCGAGTCCACTTAAGGCAATCAAGTCCACGGATGGCAATCACTGTGTCGATCACTACATAGGTAAACAAATGCTAGCCATACAGAGCATCAAACATTGGATAGAATAGAATAAAACAAAACGAGACAAACAAAAATGAGAAACATGCATGGAAAGAAAACATCAAGCATCCAAACATAAAACATAAAATATCCAACAACCCAACAAAAGATATCCAAAAACAAAAAGAAACATGCATGGAAATAAAACAAGATAAGCCTAATCGGTGGTGCCAAAACGGTCAATGTAATCCTCATCCGTTCCGCCGAGATCATCCAAATCAATCAACGGGCTACCCTCATCATTATGAGCCTCATCATCACCTCCTACAGGAACGAGAGCACCTGACTCGTGCAAATCTGCGGGCTGCTGAGGCGGGGGGTGCGGGTAAGGTGGAGGAGTAGAATAATCAAACGGCCCCCGACCGACAAACGCATCATGCTCTACAAGAAGCTGACGGAAATAAGCACAAGTGTCGGACATGACCACCCTCATCTCATCTCGCAACTCATCCCTCAATTCATCCTTTAATTGTCTAATGGCGGCGGCATCCATAGGTGGAAACTGTGGGGAGCTAGTAGACCGGGATGAAGACGGGCGAGGCCTCTTGGAAGTAGCTGGTGGTGGAGGAGCCTGGGAGTCGTCATCTACCACGGTGAGATAAGAACCAGGAAGCTCAGTACGCTCCATAGGAAATGTGGGAACCTTAGCTGCCTTGCATAAAGCTGTGATCAGTGACGGGAGAATGATGGGAATCTTCCGAGTGGGACCTTCGCCCTTTTGCTTAGCCAATTCTTTGTTAATCAACGGCCCTAACTCATTCTTCAACTTCCTAAAGTGGTCCGTCAAAGACTTGTGGATTACCCGGGCAAAGTCCACAGCTTTCTTGGACATAATAGCATAGATGAGGGTGGCCCGTTCCTTGTTTGCCTCTGATCGATTGGTACTCGGTATTAAATTGAATCGGATGAAGTCGAGCCAGAAAGCAGCCTCGGGTAATAGAGCCCTACGGGGGACATGAGCTTCTCCGGGTACCCATTCCCACCCCTCTCGGCCAATAACCCGCAAAATATCCGACAGGCTAACTCGGAGGCGCCCTGCATTGTAAAGAGTGGTGAACTCGCATGTCTGAGGGGTCGGGGTGCCTATGCTCTCCCTAATCTGTCTCAACTCATAATTGACATGTTTGCCCCGTACCAAAAGGGTAGTCCCCAGCCATCCTCGTGTCTCAATCTCATCATAAACCCCGGAGCTGAAGAATTCCAGGACCCAAGGAAGACGAATGGCCTCGGGCTTTTGACAGAAAAACTGTAAGTGATGGAACTGTATCAATTCGTGCACAGAGGGCTGTCCCCGGGTGGTTAAATAGTGCTCCTTAATAAGGGTGCGGGGGGTGCTCAAACTCTGACACATAATTTGGACTTGGGAGTTTTCAAAACGGGTATTATCGGGAGTCTCGGGCTCATTAGAGGAACCCTCACCCACTTTTTTCTTACCCTTGGACGGTTGTTGGTAGTTCTCGTCATTTGCAACAACAATGATCAACTTCTCAACTACTCAAATCAACCCAAATGCAACCAACCCAACACAACAATCGTCAACGCCCAACAACACACCAAAATCAGAGAGCAACCCACAATCTAGCAACAATCCACGGATTTAACCGATTCCTCAATTCTTTAAGCAATAATCCACAGATTTAATCAACAATATAGCATCCAATTTCAACAACAACAACCCACAAATTCAATTTCAACCCACAAATTGATAACAACCCACGAATTGATAACAATAGATCATCCAATTCAACAACAACAACCCCCAATTTTTTGATTACAATCCACAAATCCAATAGAAGTCCTCAAATGCAATAACAAAAAAATTCAATCCACAATCGGACGAAGCCCCAAATAATCCTCAAAATATAATGTAAGGCACCTACTCGTCGTCTATGAATCGGAAATGGAAGAAGGGTAAAGCCAAAACTCACCTTTTTCCCCAAAATTTTCGCACCGAGTTGGATGTGAAGGAGGGGCCACTGTGCAGCGAGTGATGTTGATGGAAAGTGGCGGTGAAACACGGTGGAGATGGCCGGAAATGGTGAGAGTGTCGCCGGAAATCGCTTGGGAGAGGAGTTGTGAAGAGTTTGTGAAGAATTTTGACCGTTTGACCCACAAATATGTTTAAATCAGAAACGGGCGCCTAGGCGCGCGACACAGCGTACCTGGATTTTTGACTGGTAATGCCCGCGCCTAGGCGGGCGTTGTTTCGGCGCTTGGGCGCCCCTTTCAGAACCGGGCGCCTAGGCGGGCGTTGTCTCGGCGCTTGGGCGCCCCGTTTAGAAATATTTTGTAAAGAATTTCATTTCCTGTTTCAAAAGGGGAGAGACAAAACACTTAAAACACAAACTAACAAAGATGTAAGACTAGAAAATAAAGCAACAAACGGGATAATAAAGGAAAAAGAAAAGGAAACGGAAAGAAAACATGGGTTGCCTCCCAAGAAGCGCTAGTTTAGAGTCATTAGCTCGACTGAAAGCGAAGAATCACGAAGGGTCCGCGAGGATGAAGGACTCTTTGTCTCTTGGTCCATCCATCCCTAAGTAAGGTTTTAGACGTTGAGCGTTGACCAAGAAAGTATGTCCTTTATCTGTTGTAAGCTCGACGGCGCCGGATGGATAGACCTGGGAAATCAAAAATGGGCCCGACCATCGAGACTTAAGCTTCCCGGGGAAGAGTCGGAGTCGAGAGTTGTATAGCAACACCCGCTCTCCCTTGTGGAATTCCCGGGGGAGAATATGTTTGTCATGCCACATTTTGGTCCGCTCCTTATAGAGTTTCGCGTTCTCATAGGCAAGATGACGCCATTCTTCGAGCTCGTTGAGTTGTAGCAAACGTTGTGTACCTACACTTTGAGAGTCAAAATTTAGAAACTTAATGGCCCAATAAGCACGATGCTCGAGTTCAACGGGCAAGTGACATGTTTTGCCAAAAACAAGACGATACGGGGACATGCCAATTGGGGTTTTATAGGCGGTCCGATAAGCCCAAAGAGCATCATCCAATTTAAGGGACCAATCCTTTCTTGATGCGTTGACAGTTTTTTCTAAAATACGCTTAATCTCCCTATTCGAGACCTCCACTTGGCCACTAGTTTGTGGGTGGTATGGGGTCGAAATTTTATGCTTCACCCCGTACTTGGTCAATAAAAGTTCAAACTGCCTGTTGCAGAAGTGGGTGCCCCCGTCACTAATGATGGCTCGGGGAGTTCCAAATCGAGTAAAAATATGCTTCTTCAGAAAACGAGTGACAACCCGAGCATCATTAGTAGGCAAGGCCACGGCTTCCACCCATTTGGAGACATAGTCTACCGCAACAAGGATATATTTATTTGAACAAGAACTGGGGAAAGGGCCCATGAAATCCACACCCCATACATCAAACAACTCACACTCTAACATGCTATTTAAGGGCGTTTCATGATGTTTAGAGATGTTCCCCATTCGTTGACAGCGATCACAAGATTTGACATAATGATGTGCATCTTTAACAAGAGTAGGCCAGAAGAAACCTGATTGGAGGATCTTAGCTACCGTTTTGGAAGGCCCAAAATGGCCACCTACCGCCATATCATGACAATGAGATAGGATAGCATGCACGTCCGTTTCGGGTATGCAACGTCGAATTAAGCCATCTGCACAAACTTTGAATAAAAAGGGTTCGTCCCAAAGATATTGCTTTACATCAAATAGAAATTTCTTCTTTTGATGAAAAGTGATATCCGGGGGAAGACGGCCCGTAACAATGTAATTGGCAAAGTTAGCATACCAAGGTGAAATTTTGTCAGAAATAGCAAGGAGGTGTTCATCCGGGAATTCCTCACGAATTGGTATCTCATCTAACGGATCATTCACTAGCTCTAATCGTGAGAGGTGGTCGGCTACTACATTTTCGGTGCCTTTCTTGTCTTTTATCTCTAAATCAAATTCTTGGAGTAACAAAATCCACCTAAGAAGTCTTGGTTTAGCATCTTTCTTGGCAAGCAAATATTTTAAAGCCGAATGATCGGTGTAAACTATCACTTTGTTTAGCACGAGGTAAGAGTGGAATTTATCGAATGCAAAGACTATGGCGAGTAATTCTTTTTCCGTGGTGGCATAATTCAATTGTGCATCGTTAAGAGTTTTACTAGCATAGTAAATGGTTCGAAATACCTTTTCCTTCCTTTGGCCAAGGACCGCTCCAACCGCGGTGTCACTCGCATCACACATCAATTCGAATGGTAAGCTCCAATCGGGGGATGACATGATAGGGGCGGAAACTAAGCGTTCCTTCAAATCAAGAAAGGCCTGCATACAAGAAGAATTGAAATCAAAAGGTGCATCTTTGACAAGCAAATTAGACAACGGTTTCGCAATTTTAGAGAAATTCAAGATGAATCGCCTATAGAAACCAGCATGCCCGAGAAAACTCCTAACAGCTTTTACCGATGTGGGCGGGGGAAGTTTTTCAATGACCTCAATCTTGGCTTGGTCCACTTCGATCCCTTTTTGAGAGATCTTGTGGCCAAGCACAATCCCCTCCCGGACCATTAAATGGCATTTTTCCCAATTCAAAACAAGGTTGGTTTCTTCACAACGTTTAAGCACAACATTTAGATGAGCAAGACAAATATCAAAAGTTGTTCCGAAAACAGAAAAGTCATCCATAAAAATTTCAAGGAAATCTTCAACCATATCATGAAAAATAGCCATCATGCATCTTTGAAAAGTGGCCGGGGCATTACACAAGCCAAATGGCATCCTTCTATAAGCAAATGTGCCATAAGGACAAGTGAAAGTGGTTTTCTCTTGGTCCTCAGGATCTATGGCAATTTGATTATAGCCGGAGTAACCATCTAGAAAACAATAGAAATCATGCCCGGCTAATCGTTCAAGCATTTGGTCAATAAAGGGGAGGGGGAAATGATCCTTACGTGTGGCATCATTCAACTTACGGTAATCTATACATACACGCCACCCACTAATTATACGAGTTGGGATAAGCTCATTATTCGCATTCTCAATTACCGTTATCCCCCCTTTCTTAGGCACCACTTGGGTAGGGCTCACCCACGCACTATCAGAAATAGGATAGATTATACCTGAGTCGAGCAGTTTAATCACTTCCTTCTTTACTACCTCTTGGATTTGTGGGTTTGAT
Organism: Buddleja alternifolia; assembly: GCA_019426215.1. Classification (NCBI taxonomy): domain Eukaryota; kingdom Viridiplantae; phylum Streptophyta; class Magnoliopsida; order Lamiales; family Scrophulariaceae; genus Buddleja; species Buddleja alternifolia. The sequence goes on from WHWC01000267.1 coordinate 36,801, forward strand.
CTCCTTTGGGGTTGGCGTGTAGGCTTGGTGGAGTCCTCCATAAGTATTTTGTGCATACATATCGCTGGACTAATGCCTTTGATGTCCGCAAGTTTCCACCCAAAAGCCCGTTTGTGAGATCTCAACACCGTCATTAATTGCTCTTCTTGTGATCCTGAAAGAGATGAGGAAATGATCAATGGGAGTGTTTCGTCGTCGTTCAAGTACACATATTTAAGGTGGGAGGGGAGGGGTTTGAGTTCGAGAGAGGGGGGTTCTTCAATAGATGGGCGAGGTGATCCTGACAATGATCTATCAACTTTGATGAATCCTCCCGAATGAGAGGAAGATTTGTACTCCAAGCTTAGAACCCTTTCCACTAGATCATCTTTCTCCGAGTCCACTTGCATGGATTTCATAAGATTCTGTTCGAGAGAATTTTCAATTGTATTGTCCTGTAAATACTCAACAATCAAATGGTCAAATGTATCAATTCGATAACACGAGTCATGATCAATAGGATGTTTAAGGACTTTGTAAACATCAAAGGTAACTTTGTCATCGCCCACATTCAAGGTAAGCTTACCATTAGCAATGTCAATTACCGCCTTACCCGTGGCTAGGAATGGTCTCCCTAGGATTAATGGTACCTCCACATCTTCTTCCATGTCGAGTACTACGAAATCAACGGGAAAATAAAACTTGTCGACTTGGACAATAACGTCTTCGATTATCCCCTTGGGCCTCTTGATCGATCGGTCGGCTAGTTGAAGGCTCATTGAGGTCGGCTTGGGATTTCCAAGGCCTAGCTTTTTAAATAGTGAGTATGGAAGAAGATTGATGCTGGCCCCCGAGTCACATAACACCTTCTTGAATGATAGGGATCCAATCGTGCACGGGATTGTGAGACTCCCGGGATCTTGGAGCTTAGTTGGCAATTTATTGAGCAATACGGCGGAGCATTCTTCCGTGAGGCACACCGTCTCATTCTCTTCCCACTTCTGCTTGTTGGAGAGTATGTCCTTGAAGAACTTCACATAATTCGGCATTTGGAGAATGGCGTCAATAAACGGAATATTAATTCTCACTTCCCGAAGGATTGCCAAAATTCGAAGAAAGCTCGGATCCATCTCCTTTTTCTTCTTTTTGTGAGCATTTGGGAAGGGGAGACGAACTTCGATAGGGGGAGAAAGCGTTGGATTAGACGGATGAAAACCCACTGAAACAGTAGGCGGCGCCTGGGCGCGTATATCGGCGCCTAGGCGCGGATCTGTTGGCGCCTGGGCGTGCATTTCTGGGCGCTCGGGCGCGGGATGCAGAACATATGCATCTGGCAGGTTTGTGGGTGGCGCCTGGGCGCGTATATTGGCGCCTAGGCGCGTATCTGTAGGCGCCTGGGCGTGCAGGTCGGGGCGCTCGGGCGCGAGAAACAGAGAATTTTGTCCAGAACAGGGTAGATCAGGCGCCTGGGCGTGCATGTCGGGGCGCTCGGGCGCGGATGTACTGGCAGTGTCATTCTCCAATTGTTTGCCACTTCTCAAGGCTATGGCATTGCATTGGGCCTTCGGGTTCTTTTCCGTGTCGCTTGGGAGAGTCCCCGGGGCTCTACCGTTAACCGCATTAGAAAGTTGCCCTACTTGTGTTCGCAAATCCTTCATCTCCATACACATATCCTTTATCATACCCCGAAGTTCGTTGAAAGATGTATCGGACTTTTTCATGTGAGCATCTAGTTTCTCATCGATTGTGGGAGGTCGCATTTGCACTTGACCTTGTCCATTGAAATTGCCTTGCCTCGGGGGTGGGTTATTGAAGGGTGGCCGTGGAGCTTGATAGATCCCCGGTTGATAGATCCCCGGTTGTGCGTTCTGTGCGGGGTTGGGCCTTTTTGGAAAATTCTCGGGTATATGAAAGTTCACCCGAGGTTGATTTTGATTCCCCACATAATTAACATTGCCAACCTCCGGTTCCAAGACTACTACTTCCTCTACTACTTCCTCAATACAAGCAACCTTTTTAGAGGATGAGGCCTCTTCATCGTCGGGGTAAAGCTCGTCTTCTCGGGCCAACTGTTCGACTTTGTCCCATACACTTTGACAGTCTAACCCAAGGAGATCTCCTCCCGCACCCGCGTTGAGTCTATGCCGAATACGTGACCTAACCCCATCATAGAAATGGAGTACTTGTTCATTCAACCCAAAATTATGATCGGGACATTTACGGAGCATGCCCTTATATCTAGCCCAAGCCTCGGCTAAAGATTCATTGCTCCTTTGCCTAAACCCTTTTATATTACTCCGTAGCTCATTGATTTTTGAGGGTGGAAAGAATTTATTTAAAAAGGCATCGACCAACTCACTCCATGTTGTAATAGATTGTGGAGGTAAGGATTTGTACCATGTTGTCGCCCTATCCTTCAATGAGAAATGGAAGACTCTTAGACGAATCGCATCAAGATCTCGTGGGTGATATTGAATGGTCACAAGAGCCTCATCTATGGTTTCCAAATGAGCGTGTGGTGATTCGTGCGGTTCTCCATAGAAAGGATCTCCTTGCACCATATTAAAAATGTGAGCCGGAATGTGGTAGTTTGGTGTGAAGAAATTAGGCACGACTACGGGCCCCGGAATGGTATGGACCCTAGGTGGTAAGCTACCCCGAACCGACGGGAGTTGTGGAGGAGGTACCGCTTGCATGGCTTGTAGAACACCTTGTAACCACTCCCTAGTTTCCGGTGAGTTCATGTCCGGGAAATTTCCATTCGGGTTTTGGTTGAGATTATTGGCCATTTCTCTTGCTCGCCTACTAGTCCGAAGAACTCGTTCAATTTCGGGCTCCAACTCGTATAGAGGCTTGTTTGAGGAGCGGGTCATGCACCTCAAGAACCTAACAATTAAATACAAGAACAAAATTAGACTAAACACGAAAATAAAAGAAAATCAAGAAATAAACGAAAACTAAGAATTATGAAAAATGTAAACAAAAATAAAAAAAACTAAAAAAAACTAAAATGAACAAGTCCCCGGCAACGGCGCCAAAAACTTGACACGCTAAAAGCTAACGTGCTATGATAGCAAGTGCACTAGACGTATGTAGTAATAAGTGGACAAAAAGTCCGGGTTGTCGAACCACGGAAACTTGAATTTTAGTTTATGATTAATGAAAATGGACAAAAGTAGATTGCAATAAAACGAGTAAGCTAGTGACGAACCAAAAAGAAACGAACTATAGATTAAATCTCACGTATGATAAAATGACTAAGGCACATGCTACAACCGAATCTACTCGTCAATATAGATGAGCTACTCTTCGAATTATTAGACTCCTATTGCTTTGGTGGAAATTCCTTAGATAATTATTACCCGATGTCTCGGCACATAATAATCCTATGATTAATTGATGGTTCTCTAAATATGTCTATCCGAGAATCTAATCAATAACCACGCATTAACGTTCTAGAGTTTCCCCGGATAAATCCGGCTAACCGCACCCGGAAATCTTTACCTATTTCTAGGAGCAATTTCACATTAGTTTCGGATGATGTGTTGATTCATTTGAACCCTAACCTATCTTCTCTCGAATGACTAGACTAGGCAAGATAGCAAGCATATGGTGATCAAGCACATGATTGTAATAAAAGCTCAAAATCAACACACAAAGCAATATGAGAATTAATACGAAAATTCACTTCACATATATTGATTCATAAATTGGCTTTCACATGGCCTTAGTTCTACAATATTAGCCTCTCATCAAGGCTTTACGAAAATCTAATACAAACATATACATACTCATGGAAATAAACATGTAAATGCAAATAATTAAAACTCCCTCAATTGATTGATGATGGATCCTTGCTTTTGATCTTCAATCCTTAACTCCTCTCTCTTTGTTCCCCTCCAAAAGTGATGAAGAATGGTGATGAATGATGATGAGTGAAAAGTGATGGCCAAAATGCCTCTCTCTCTCCCCTCCTCCAAGATGTGATCGGTCAAGTGTGCTAAAAAATGCCTTAAGAAGACCACAACAAATCAGCTCCTAGTGTGTGTCTCCCCTAGTGTGTCCTCCACTACTCTTAAAGTGAGTAGTATAAAATTCCATAAAGTAGATCTACTAAGAAACATACTTATGACATCCCTCCCATACATGTGATGACCTCTTGGCTTTAAATGTTCCATTCCCCCATCAAATGATGATCTTTTGGCTGAAAAGAATCAAAATTCGGGTGTGGACACGCCTAGGCGTGGCATTACGGCGCTTGGGCGCGGGATTCAGAATGCTGAAATTAAATGCAATGTATCCTGCGCAGCAATCGTATTTCATTCATAACTTTCTCCAAGAAACTCCGATTTGGATGATTCAAGTCCTCATTTGAAGCTAACACATAGTTCTACAACATTGTAGAAGAGAACTTCATCCAATTCGGCCTCTAAACATACGGAAATAGCGCTCGAACGTGGAAAGTGGTGTAGATACGGCGCCAGGGCGTGGGCAAGAAGGCGCCTAGGCGTGGTAAGCAGAATGTTGACGTTATTTGCATCTTGTCCGGCGCCTGGGCGTGGGTTTTTAGGTGCTTGGGCATAGGGGAGCGTAGCAATTTGGCCTAAACTTGTTTTATACGTCGTTTTTCATCCCGTTCTTTGATTGTATCCATTTAAGACCTGAAATCACTTAATGCACGAATTAAACACACATGTGGCAAGAATCAAGCGATAAATGAACCTAAGACATAAACGCAAAGGGGCTTAAAAACACGTAAAAATGCCTCTTATCAGATCGTCTTTGTGACGCTTGTCAAATGGGCAAACAAGTTAAATCATCCTTCAAGAGAAAACCTCCTCTATCTACCTCTAGAATACTTGAACTACTTCACATGAGTTTGTTTGGACCCGTTCAAACGATCAGTGTGAGTGGTAAAAAGTATACTTTGGTGATAGTGGATGATTTCTCTCGATTTACTTGGGTGGAATTTCTTTCATCCAAAGATGAAACATGTGACAAGTTAACAACGCTTATTCGGCAACTTCAAACATTGAAAAATCTTAAAGTTGCAAGAATAAGAAGCGATCACGGTATTGAGTTTACTAACAAGATTGTTGAGAAGTTTTGTGCAGAGAATGGAATACATCATGAGTATTCAGCTCCCAGAACTTCCCAACAGAATGGTGCTGTTGAGCGCCGGAACATAACGCTCAAGGAAGCTGCTAGAACAATGTTAGGAGAGTCCAAGCTTGCTCCTAAGTTTTGGGCTGAAGCGATCAATACTGCCTGTTACACTCAAAACCGCTGCATGATCAACAAATAGCATGGGAAAATTCCATATGAACTGTGGAAGGGACGTAAGCCAAATGTTTCATACTTTCATGTCTTTGGTTCTAAATGTTTTATTCATAACAATGGATCCCAAAGCCTAAAGACATTTGATCCTAAAGAGGATGAGGAAATCTTTCTAGGCTACGCCAAGAATGGAAAGAATTTTTGCATCTTGAACAAGATCAAATCGAAGGTTGAAGAATCTATTCATATTATTTTTGATGATGCTAACCAAGAACCGAGTATAGTTAATATGAATGATGTAGGAGTTGAAGATCTATGTCATCAAGCGTCTAAGATTACAATTGATGATGCTAGTGACGACGATGATGAGATCTCAGTGCCACCTCCTAAGATTACTCATGAGGATATTTCGGATAACAATGCAAGATCTACTGATGATCATGAACAGAGTGATCATCAAGAGCAAACAAGAATCAGTGAACTTGAAGCGCCTACGCAAGAGGAAAGTTAAGCGTCTGATCGTCAAACGAATGTTCAACCTCTAAACCCATTCCAACCAGATAGACTATGGCTGCGCGATCATCCACCTGAACAAATTATTGGAGATATTGAAGCGCCTGTTAGGACTAGAGCCGCTACATTTAATGTGGCTATGTTCGCAAGCTTTCTATCTTAAATGAAGCCTAAGAAAGTAGATGAAGCGCTAAGCGATCCAAGTTGGATTGAAGCTATGCAAGAAGAGCTCAATCAGTTTAAGTGAAGTAAGGTTTGGACACTAGTACCACGACCAATTCACCAAGGAGTTATTGGAATTAGATGCGTATATAGAAACAAGATGGATGAGAATGGCATTGTGATAAGGAACAAGGCTAGACTCATTGCTCAAGGATATTGCCAAGAAGAGGGAATTGATTTTGATGAGACATATGCTCCTGTCGCCCGTCTTGAAGCAATTCGTATGTTTCTAGCGTATGCAGCGTTCAACAAATTTACAGTGTATCAAATGGACGTGAAGAGTGCCTTCCTGAATGGTAAAATACAAGAAGAAGTATATGTGGAGTAACCACCGGGATTCATCAACAACCATGGTAAGGGTATGGTTTACAAGATTGACAAAGCGCTTTATGGGCTTAAGCAAGCACCCCGAGCATGGTATGACACTTTCTCTATTTTCCTTATTGGTAAAGGCTTTTCAAAAGGCAGCGTTGATACAATGTTATTTAAGATTACCAATGATGAAGATATTCTCTTAGTCCAAATTTATGTTGATGGTATTATATTTGGTTCTACTAACAAACGTCTGTGTGAGAAATTTTCGAAAATGATGCAAGAATAATTTGAAATGAGCATGATGGGTGAATTAACTTTTTTCTTAGGATTACAAGTTAAACAACTCCCTAATGGCATATTTAGTAATCAAGCTAAATATACAAAAGATATGATTAAGAAATTTGGTAAGGAAAATGCATCATATTCAAAAATTCCAATGAGCCAAACGCTTAAGCTAGATTAAAGATGAAAGTGGGAAGAAAGTTGATATCACTAACTATAGAGGTATCATTGGATCACTTCTTTATCTTACTGCTAGTAGATCTGAAATTATGTTTTTGGTATGCATGTGTGCACGATTTCAAGTCGATCCTAAAGAGTCACACTTGATTGTTGCCAAGAAGATTCTTAAATACCTAAAAGGCACACAAAATGTGGGCTTATGGTATCCTAGGGACTCTCCTTTTGAACTAATTGGTTACTCAGATGCAGATTTTACAGGTTGCAAAATAGATCGTAAGAGCACTAGTGGTACATGTCAATTTCTAGGTGATAGGTTAGTTTCATGGCATAGTAAGAAACAACAATCGATAGCTACCTCCACAGCCGAAGCTGAGTATGTAGCTGCAGAAAGTTGTTGTGCACAAGTGTTATGGATAAGGCAACAGCTTAGAGATTATGGTATAATCCTAGGTCCAACCCCCATTCATTGTGATAACCAAAGCGCTCTAGCCATGACTCAAAACCCTGTTCTTCACTCCAGAACCAAACACATTAACATTAGATACCATTTTCTTCGTGACCATGTTCGAAAGAAATATATATCCATGCATTTTATTGGAACTGACAAACAATTGACAGATTTCTTCACCAAAGCGCTCAACGAACAACGATTTCTTACTTTGAGAAGTGAATTAGGTATGATTGACTTAAACGCTTAATCATTATGCATCATATTTTATTAGACATATAATTTAGGGGGAATCCACTTTATTTATGTCTAAAAGATTTTTGAAAAGTTGTTACAAGTTATCAAACTTAAGGGGAACCTTAAAATTGTACTTGAAACTTATTTCAAGCGTCAATGATCAAAAACTTTTATGTGCATGATCATCAATGCTCAGAATTATTTATGCACAATATGTTGAGGCTAAAATATAAAAGGATCTTAATTTCAAGTGTCAATAAAAATTTGACAACGAGTGGTATCTGTTAAGCGTTGAACCAATTCCATTCAACACTCAATAAAAAATCGTTTATAAAACTCATGCATAAATTTTACAAGCTTCTTGAAGTAGTGGATAGACTCAACAGTCTATTTTGTACTCTATCTACACGCTTTGATCACATTAAACTGGCGGGTAATCAAACATTTTCAAAATGGCGGTTCAGAAATAGCACGTGTCTATGTACGTGTCAGTGTACCATTAGGCGCGTGTACTACACTTTGAAAATCCCAAAGGTTTTTCAAATTTTAACTCTCGGATGTCAAATCATTATATATGAGAGTTACTAAATGTAACTTCTCTCTCTTACACAAAACTCGCGTCCGCAGTTAATGCTATGAATGGCTGAGATTGAGCCACTTTACACGTGTCTACATTTAGTAAGACGAGAGAACACAAGTTTCAAAATTTTCCTTCTATGTCATTTAAAACACAATTTTTGCAGAAAATTATTTACTTTACTCTCTGCACATTCACTCTGCAAATTTTACTCTATCTCTATCTTTCAAAGCAAAAGAAAATCTCAGTTCATCTCTTTCACTAAAATTGGCACCAAAGAAATCTGCTTCTACTTTGGCCGAGCCTATCATCAAGGTTACTGAAGGCCTTGTTGTCGATTGGAAATTTCTTTATGAGCAACCTCAGATCAATCTAACTGATATGATGGACATGGTAACCAAGGCTGGGCTCAAAACATTCTTGACTAAGTATTCCTATCTATTTCCAATGGAAGTCGACATCTTCTGGAAAACTGCTAAACTCTTCGCGGACAAGAAGTCTATCTATTGTCTCATTCCTCTATCCAAGTAGGAACCACCAAAGGAATTTGTTTTGTCTTTTGCTTCCATTGCCAAGAACTTCAATCTTCCAAATGAGGGTGAGGCATTGGACAGTGTTACTTTAGAACAAATCTAGAACACATGGACGACTATGAGTGCTTATGACGGAGTACCATACAAACAACACTAGAAAAGAAAGATTTAGTGTCTAAATATCGACTGATGGTTGATTTTTGTAGCAAAATCATAGAATGTTGAGTGGGTACCTTTGATAAAGTAAACCCAGTTTAATTTCGGATGATGACGGTGATACTCCTCAATCTCAAGATAAACTGGAGTGAGTATGTATTTGGAAGGTTTAGAGACTGTTTAAGCACCCCATATAAACCTTATAGGCTTATTTGGAGCGACCTATTGTATAAATCAGACTGTGTCTACTCATCTGGTCAACCGCTGAACAAGACCAAGATGCTGGGAAGAAGAATTCTGAACAATCTGTTCAATCCTCCCAAAGTTGGTGGTGCTGCTAGACAACTATCTGAGCGTCTGGAAGTACACGAAGCGTCAGATGAAGAAGTTGAGCGTCCAGTTCCAGAAGAAACCGTGAAGCGTTCGATTGCTACAAAGAAGAGAGCTCCCAGAAAGCCCAAGGCTCAAGTCATTCATTCTCCTCAAAAGGATGATGAGGACACTGATGAGGATGCAGAGGACAAGATTTCTCTCATCAGGCGTAGGAAGCTGGAAGGGATTATTAAACAAATAGACTTTGAGGAACCATCTACCGCTCCTCCTGCTCAAACGCTAAAGCTCGTTGAAAGAGTCAACGTGAAGAAAATTTTCAAGCATTCTAGGATAAGCAAGCATTGAGCTGCTCTTGTTCTTGAAGAGCCTAAGACTGTTAAGCCAAGCGCTCAAGTTGCTGCTGAGACAAGTTCTCAGGGTAAGTTTATTTCTTCCCACAACATTTCCTTTCCTACCTCTGTAGAAGATCCTGCTCTTATAGAGGATAGTTCTTATGTTACAGCTCTGGTTCCAGCTGCTTCTGAAGCATTAATAGACGTCCACCTGGATGTTGAGATGACAAATGTTGTGGCTATTGCCAAAGATGTTGCCACAGAAGCTGCTACACTTGAAGTAGACGAACCTGCTCCCAAAGAGGTTCAAGCCTCAACTAGTGTTCCGGCTATAACAGAGGCACACTTAGAAAGTCAGAGCATTTTTGAAGATGTTACAAAGCCAAGGCATTTCTTCAAGCTGGACCCACTGAAGACGATTGATCATTCAATCAATTTTATGCCCCCAGCGCTCGAAGAAGACTTCATTCCAGTAGGAAATAATAAAGAAAGATACATTAATGCTGAGAATGAGGTAGCCTCGCTAATTGACATCGACAATCAGATCAGGGATTTGAGCTGATAGAAATTGAGGAGAAATACTATCTGGCAGTTCAACTTGGTAAAACTCCTGATCAGATACCGTCTTCCCTTATTCTTCAGCAAGACAGACAAAGAGGCAGAACTCCTAAGTGTGATGTGGATCTGGCTTACTATCTAGACTATGGGCACAACAAGTCAACTAGTTTTACTCTAAGGGACTACAACATCAGAGTGTATGATCCTTTTTTCCCAACCTTTCTCAATCCATCTGAAGCCGTTTTGAACAGAGAAGGCTACACACACATTCCTCTCATACCACACAGTGAAGAGAACTTGAATTATGCCAATCTACTTCTACTGTGGAAGAATAAAAGAATTCACGCCGGTGAGCGTCTAACATCTCTCACAGATGTGATCTAGACTGAAGCTGATGCATATTTTGATAGCATCTGGAATGCTAACTATCAAATTGATAGATATCACTTTGAATCTATCATAGATATTCATCATGAAGTCGTTAGAGCTATTCAAGCTCCCCATTTTTTGGCATAGACATGAATGACAAGAAGCGTCAGTTTGCCAGGTATTGCCTTGTGAAGTGTCAGGCGAGAGTTGGACCTGTTGAACAGCTACCTGAAGTTCGTTAATAGATAGAACGTTTTCTACGATAAGTGCTACAAAGGCTTTCTGCCACTCCTCTCCAGTTCAACGCTCAAGCGTCCACCGGTGGCAGTTCATCCCCATCTTGTTTGAACTTCTCACCAAGCCACTGTGATGACAATTTCAGACTGATGATAAAGATCATGGCTCCCATTCCTCATTTTGACAAGATGTTCACTGAAAATCTACGGAAGCCAAATGGCTCGAGGATTCAAAACTTCCAAGGTTATCCACTTCTACCTTTTATCAAACAGGAAGTAAGCGATCATTATGCCTATGTTCTCTCCTTACTTGAATGCAATCAAGGCATAGCTCAGGCAGTGTATCCGTATTTGGAAGACTATTACTGCAGGTATGTGCCAGAAGCTCACAAGTCACAACGTCTTCCTACAGTTCGGATTATCAGATTTTCCTTGCATTACTGCCTAGATACATTATTTCTCATTCCAAAGCCACAGTCAAGGATCTTCCCAAACCACGTATTGGACATCATGGGTCCAATGTACGTCTGAGCCAGAGATAATCCCCTTCGCACTTTCATTCAAGGGAGTTGCATCTCTCGTTCTAGATGGACTGAACTTATGGAAGCTGCCTCAGATTGCTACGCAGATATCGCTAACTGGAACTTCCAATTCGATGACTTTCGTTAAGAGGAGTCAGTGATTGATGAAGTGCCTGCTAAGTTGGTTGAAGAATCCGTACCAGCGTTCAATTCAGAAGTTGCAAGTCTTCCAACATCTGCTGAAGAACCAGTTCAAGCGTCTCCACCAAAAGCTATTCTTGACGCTCCTGAACTCGTTGATTCTGTTGCTGCTGATACTGCTGAGGATCTTCAAACTGATGTACGAGGTTATATTTTTTATCCTGCATATCAAGCTCCCCTTGACTCACTCAAGCATACATCCAGATTCAAGCGACCGGCTCCTCAAGCGATTCCATCGGATGTGGGTCAAGCGTTTAGACCTTTGCTGAAATCTGTCTTTGAGGAGATGAGCAATCAAGTTACTCAAAATGAAGAATCCCTTCACTGGATTAAGACAGATCTGGCAAAGATTGAATCTCAAATCATGAACGCTCAAATAGGTCATATGAAAGGTTCTGCTCAAGCGGCTGTTGATGAGTGTCGTAGAGAATTTCAAGAGATGAATGATGCTACCAACGCTAAGCTTCTCGCAATGAGCGAACAGTTCGACAAGCGTTTTAATGATATTACAGCTTCATTGTCTCAGATTGCCTCTCAGGTTAGTCTACTCACAGAACATTCTCTGAAGGCTGATGATGGCAATAAGGGGGAAGAGAGGAGAAAAGGAGAAAATAGAAAAACGTTTGGTTCAAGAGCTCAAGATCCTTCTCCGCCGCCGAAGCGTCAGCATTTATCTACTCTCTCTGAGTCAAGACTCCCATCTTGGATACCTTCTTATGAAGTAAGTGATCCTGCTAGAGTGCTTAGTAGAACGCTAAGAGAACCTCCACTAGCTCTATATCCAAATCTACCAATACCTACTAGAGCATGACTTGAACAGTTTGACATTCCTCTTCAAAGAGCATCGATTCCAGAACCGACAGATCCAAGAATTTTACCTGAAGAAAGGCAGATGTTTGACTTCAACCGAACTTTTAGAATTTGCTTAAGGTATATAGGTATTGACCCGACTGAATGGAACAGACACTTTGTAGCTTTCAAGAAGAGACAAAAGAAAGAGAATAAGCTCATAATAGACAAAGATTATGAAGTGATGATGACTTTGGAGGATAGCATAACTGAAGCTATTCAAGCTGAAATGCCCAAGCGATACATAGTTAGACCAAGTTGTTAAGACTTCTTAATTTACATTATCTATATTCTTGTCTCTTACGAAATTTTTTGTTTAGTTGTAAAAATGCTTGTAATCATTGACATATATAAAATGCATTTTTCAGCTGAAACAACTCGTTGAAGCATAACTAACATCAACTAACCTTATCTAACCAAAGCAAACTTTTTTTTTTGGCTGTCTAACTCTTGAACTATAAAAGAGTAAGTATTGCCATCATAAAAAAGGGGAAAATTGTTAGAAATTTCATTTTAGATGTTTTGATGATGACAATTAGGAATTTATGTTAGACCCCAAAATATGTAAGTTTGATTTTAGTAAAACTCATGTATAAGCTTTGAAACATGAGATTTGTAATAGGCTTTATAGGCTTAGTTTTGTTTTATTCTAGATTGTTAGGCTAAGTAGTCTTAGGCTGAGCGTCTGATGAATTCTGAGTGAGCTTATCAATAGTTAAGTTTGAAGACTCAAGCGCCTGAAGTCTGAATGAAGATGAAGTTTCCAAGCGTCTAATTATCCAGCTATATCAAGCGTTACCTTATAGGGCAGAAGCAATTCAAGGATGGATAAGCGTCTATCAATGATGGATTTCACCTGAATTTATTTCCAAGTCCAGAAGGAGTTTAATGCAATTATTCTCAGTGCATTAAATACCAACAGGTACTTAATTCAAATGTATTAAATGCTGATAAGAGCATTAAATGTGACAAACACTTTCAGACGTACGGAGAAGCCACCCTGTTGGACTGTCAACTTTTCACAGACTGCAGCACCAACTTTTGTGCAGCAGATTTTCAGGAAAAAGGACAAAAGTGGTTCACTCGCGGAAGTGAGAGACACGCGCTTGTGCATGTGTCAAACAGACACTTTTTCTAAGAATGCCTATAAGTAGGACTTCAACAACAAGCCAAAATCAACGATCCACTCCAAGCCAAATTGTTGTTGCATTGAAGTCTGATTCCTTCAAATCTCAGAAAAGCCAGAATATTCAAGCAAACATTCTCCTTACTTTTCTTCAATTCCTGAGACAGTCAACCAAATATCTCAAATATTCTTTTCGGAGAAACCTACACTACTATTGAGATATTCCCAGTTGTTTGAACTTTATCAAAATCAAACAAATCGTTTAGAAAAACCTCATCCAAGTCTCGCGATCTGTGTTAAGTCGAAGTTGGATACTTGCATTATTTCTGGGTGAAAGAAGCAAGGGGATAGGAGTGATTTGGAGCAGAAATCTGTGTGATCAAGGAGCTCAAGTCATCAACATCCATCTCTCCCTAATTTGTAGAAGTTTCTGTGTGATTCTTTGAGAACCATTTTAGTGGATTGCCTCCAAGTGTTCAAGGAGAAGAAGGACGTAGTTGGGATTACACCACCCAACGAACCTTACAAATATCGTGCTCTTTACTTTACAGTCATTCTTCATATTATTACATCTTTGTATAAATCTGTTAAGTAAAACTCAAGTGAACGTAAGCAACTGAAACACTTTCTGTGACGCTAAAGCTTTCAAAAATGAAGACTTCAAAATCATTCCGCTGTGCTAACACTGATTAAAGAAGTGAACGTTTAAACCTATTTAGGTATAGTATTCAAATTCTAAAATCTAAGTTAACTTTATAAAACAGTCTTCATTAGACGCTCAGACGAAGTGTCTATATTTAAAGTAAACGCTTAGTCGAGCGTCTACATTTCAAGCGTCCAAAACATTTTAATACGAATCTTTTTGAAGTCGAAAAAGACTTCAGGGTCTATTCAACCCCCTCCCCCTTCTAGACCCTTTTGTATGCCACTTGGGACCAACACAATCTAATCTAAGGATCCGAACCCTACACTAAGGTCTTCACAGCTCCTCGAGCTTGAACGTTTCCATCACCTTCTTCAAGATATTTTCATCTCCGTCATCAAATAATAATAATACAATACAAAAGGAAACCTCATCCTCTCATGTACATAAAATGAAAACATGGCACGCAGGCCTCAAATTAAAAAGACTAGTCTATGGCTCGACCCGGATCACCACATAATCACATAATACATGCTCGCATCATGCTTTCATAAACATAAATTTACCAATTTTAATTGAAGATAATCTAATTAAATTAGTGGACCAATTAATTTTTTTCTAAAAACAAATTTCAGAAAATCCCCATGAAGAATCATAATTCTTCAATTATCCGAAAATGAATTCAATTTCCAAAACCTAATATTATTCTATTCTAGGAATCAATTGATATCATATTAATTCTCCAAGAACTAAATAATGCATACACATTTATAAAAAAATCCACCTTTTTCATATAATCCGAAAAAAGAAAAAAAAACTTAATTTCAAAAATTACTTATTTTATTCAATTTTCAAAATCCATAAAATAGCAATTTTATCTCATACTTGGAATTCGAATAAAACTCATATTCTTTGAAAGTCCATGATGAAGTCCACTTCTTCACATAATCATAAAGGCCCCAAATTTTATAAAAACACCATTTTATTTTAATATTGAAAGCCAATAAAACACTAATTTTATTTCGTCCTTTCAAAATTTAAATGAAAATCTATACTTTGAAAAAACATGAAGAAATTCATTTCTTCAAAGAGAAGCCAATATAAAACTTCAATTTTATTTTAATTTTGAAAGTCAATAAAATACCTATTTTATTTCGTCCTTTCAAAATATAAATTAAAGTATCATATTTTCGAAAACCCAATTTTATTTTAATTTCGAAAGTCAATAAAATATCGATTTTATTTCGTCCTTCCAAAATTTAAATAAAAGCCCATTTTCAAAAACTCAATTTTATTTTAATTTCGAAAGTCAATAAAATACTAATTTTATTTCGTCCGTTCAAAATATAGATAAAAGACCATGTTTTTGAAAAGTCCATTTTTAGGTTAAAACCCAAAAATATATTAAATTACATTTTAAACCCAAAACATAAATTACAAAATAACCCCAAAGGGCCAAATTACAATTTAACGAAAATTGAAAAAACCCTAAGGTCTAAACTAGCGGCCCGTTCTTGAATGGAGACGGGGCAGCAGCCGCACTACCCCTGAGATCGCACCGCCACGACGGTGACGCTGTCACGGACAGCACTGCCGCGGCTCTGTCTTGCCGTAGGCGCCCCCACACGCACAGCTCCACTGCTGTCCGCGCGTGGGATTGCAACGGTGACTCCGCTGTGCAATTTCATGCCATCAAAAACTCAGCAATCCAAGTTTCACAAAAACGCAATTCTATATTTCGAAAAATATATTTTTTAGATCCAAATCAATTTTCAAATTTAAACGATTTTAATCGGTCCAAAAATAAAATAAGAAAATCCAATCCATTTTACATGCAATAAAACAAAATTAAAGCATATAAACATAAACACATACAAAGAATCCGAGCCATGTCAAAACTTTGGCTCTGTCTTTTAAAGAAAACAAGTACAAAAAAGCTCTTGTGCAATTTGAACTTATAATATATTTAACTATTGAAATATATATATGGGCCTTCTCTTGCTAGTTTTGGGCCCTCTATTTTTCCCTTTCTGACGGGCTATTTTTCAGCCACCGACCCCATGAATGAAGAGCATTCCGGCCAACCACCACCATTAGCGGTGGTGGAAGAGAGAACCACAAAGAAATTTAAAAGAAGGTTAGAGGAGGCTTCTCTTACTACTATGGAACCAATTTCTGAGTTAGAGGACATGCATATGGAAATGGAGGATGATACAAACCCTAATCCAATTTCTAGCAATGCTTGGAAGAAGGGTAACTTACAGCAAACATGACAAAAAGCTCAGACACGCAATTTCTACATGGGAGAGGGGGAGCCAGACGACATGGATGACCTCGACATTAATTCTTTACTGCAACAAATGACGCCTAATCATAAATCGGATGAGTCAATTCCAAAGCCAAAACTGAACATAACAAAAGATGAATGGATAAATCTATGCAAACCATACAGAAGGGCCCTCATCATCAAAGTTCCAGGCCGAAGTGTGGGGTATGCTGCCCTGAAAAACAAGATACGGTCGTTATGGGGATTGAAGGAGGAAATTGAATCGGTAGACTTAGGCAACGGGTTCTATATGGTTCGTTTCTACAACAAAGAGGAGTACGATCATGTCTTAAAGGGAGGCCCGTGGGTGATCTTAGGACACTATCTCACCGTACAAAAGTGGAAACCGATTTTTCGTGCGGCGACAACAAACATTACTACTACAATGGCATGGATCCGGTTCCCCGATCTCCCCTTGGAACTATTCGATTACAAGATACTATTGCGTATGGGAAACGAGATAGGGAAGGTCATCAAAGTCGACAAGCATACCAAAGAATCTCTTAGAGGCCGCTTTGCCCGAGTTTGCATCGAACTGAATCTGACAAAACCCCTCGTTCCAACCATTATGCTTAACGACTACCCAAAAACCATAGAGTATGAAGGTCTACATTTGATATTCTTTAAGTGCGGCTCTTATGGTCATCGATAGGAAACATGTAACAAAAGCGAACAAAAATCGGAAACTGCAACACATGATTTCGGGAAAGAGACACAACATTAAGATTACAAGGAAGATAAAGAGCAGCATGATGATTAGGCGAAGAAAGGGTTTGGGCCATGGATGCTTGCGCCAACTAGATCAAGACGATCGCCCCGAAACATACCAAATAAGGAAGGAGGTGGAATTAGGGAGGGTTAGCATACTAGGGAAGGAAAGAAAAATAATTGGGAAAATAAGTGGGAAGATTGGGGAGAATACACATATGGAAGAGAATCAGAATTTAGAGGGAACAAGGAATCTTTCCTTGCAAAAGACCTATCAAATAATAACGGCTATAAATATGTTATAAAAGGAAGGGGACAAAATAATGTGAAACTCAAAGCTAAAATTCAGGTGGGCACAAGATTTGACGTTCTAGACTCGAAAGACGAAGAAGAATCTTTAGAGACGGACCGAGGTAATTCCACAAGGGACACAAAAGGTAATGGCCTAATGATGATGGCCCAGGAGGAAAGCACTGAGGAACAAGAAAAGGGAGCCACCCAACGAAGCCCAACACTTTCGGCCCATGCAACAAAAGGACAGAAAACCCACCTTACTTAGAAGAATAAGTCAACTTCGCCCAGAAAAATTTAATTGAACCAGGCCCTCTGCCTCAACTGAAAGTGGGCCATAACTTCCAAATTATTAATAACTCCATTGGTCTGGACCTAGCAGAGGCAAGCGGACGAAGTAAACATCTAGCCCAAGGAAAGAAACAGCACAACACTTTGAAAAAGAAACTCTCTCAGCCCATGAAGAAAGGCCAGAAATCCAACAAAGTGATCTTTAAACCCTCCTCCCTTCATAATAATTCTGTCGGGTCAAAAATAAAACCCCAAGTCCATTGGGAGATATTATTTTTGGCTCCAACTATGTGGACCAACCCAGTCAACCCCCTCCCCCTAGGATTGGGCCGAACAATATAGAAAGAAATGGAGTGTTAACCGGTTCTCTCCCTCCAGAACCACTTGATTTTATCTCCCAGGATTCGGACATTGACAACTTCAACAAAAAAACCAATGGACAAGATGAACAATTTGAAGATGTTTTTGATGAACTTAGGAGTGAGACGGAGGAGACTATTGAGTCAGTCTCCACCGCCATAATTGACGATGAGGGGGGCCATTGAGCCCCCGAGGTACGATCTCCTTGTGTTTTCGGAAATTTTTAAGTTTCTCGTATACGTTTTTAGTGTAATGAATATCATCTTTTGGAATTGTAGGGGGGCGGGCAGCCCAACCTTCATTAATATCCTGGTGCAGCTTCTTCACATTCATAATCCTGATATCCTTGTTCTCTCAGAAACTCGGGTTAAAAGAGACCATGCGAGAAATATCGTTAAACGTAGCTCGTTTGATAAAGTGGAAATAGTGGATGTTTGTGGTTTCGCGGGAGGGATATGGATTTTCTGAAATTTAAACAAAATCGATCTCAACTTAATTGCAGCTAATGATCAGTGCATTACGACAGCAGTGAAGGGTGAGGATGGTCCCGAGTGGGTTCTTTCTGCTATCTATGCGAATCCTCATCCGGATATCCGAGAACATCTTTGGAACTACATCTCTTAGCTTTCTTCAAAAATTCATGGGCCTTAGCTCTTAGAGGGGGACATGAATGTCATCACGAAAGAGAGCGAGAAATCAGGGGGGATGCCCTTTGATCCAAAGAGAGGTCGAAGTTTTATATGTTGTATCAATCAGTTTAACTATGTATCGCTTAGGCTAAAAGGGGTCAGTCCACTCCCCAAGAAAGGTTGGATAGAATTCTATGTAACACAGATTGGAAGACTCTTTTTCCTACGGCTAATGTTACTCACCTCCCGCGTATCGGCTCTGATAAAAACCAAGCAGGGCAGCGGGGCCAAAGACCGTTCCGGATGCAGCTGGCTTGGTTTGCTAAACCGGATTTTGTGCATTATTTGGAGACACATTGGAAAAATTTGGGGACCACGGAGTTCCAGAATAAAATCAGGGCGATCAAAAACAGCATGAAGACTTGGAACACCGAGCACTTTGGCAACAGTTTCAAGAAAAAGAGAGAGATAGTGGCCCGCATTGAGGGGATTCAAAGGGCTCAAGAGCAGACTTTCTCGTGTTCTCTTCAGAAACTAGAAAGTAAGCTTCGAGTCCAATATCAGGCTATTCTTCATAGAGAGGAGCTTATGTGGAAACAGAAGTCCAGGATTCGTTGGCTAAAAGCGGGAGACATGAATACAAATTTTTTCCATACTACTGCTTCGGCCAGACAGAACCGGGCTCATATTAGCACTCTTCAGACTGATGAAGGGGATTGAGTCACGAACCCAGACACTATGAAAAGTATGGCAGTGGAGTTTTATAGGAATCTGTACGGAGAAAGAGAGCCGGTTTCAGCTTATCGTACCACGGAGGGCTTCCCCAAACTGAGTGCCTCTCAAATCGACCTTCTCAACACTACTATCAGGAAGAGGTCTGAAAAGCTCTCTGGGATATGTACCCTCCCAAATCCCCAGGTCCTGACGGGCTTCAACCAATTTTCTACCAGAAGTGTTGGCATATGCTTAGTGATGACATCATCCTCCTAGTTCGGAAAGCCATCCAGACAGGTACTATTGTTCCAAATATTAATGAATCTCATATTGTTTTGATTCCCAAAGAAAAAAATGCCACTCATCTCTCTAAGTTTAGACCTATTTCACTTTGTAATGTGATTCTGAAAATTATTACTAAGACGATGGCCAATCGTCTTAGGTTATTTATGGATGATTTAATACCCCAAATGCAAAGCAGCTTTATTACGGGTAGACAAACCACGGATAACATCATTATTACGCAAGAAACAATGCATAGCTTAAGGCTGTTGAGGGGGTCTAAAGGATATTTTATTTCAAAAATTGACTTTGAAAAGGCATATGACAAAGTGAACTGGTCTTTTTTAGAGAATGTGCTTAAAGAGATGGACTTCCCCGAGTCATGGACCAAGCTCATTTTGGACTATACTTCCTCAGTTCGACTCTCTCTTCTTTGGAATAGAGAAAAGACTGAGTGGTTTAACCCAAAACGAGGTCTTCGGCAAGGGGATCCTCTCTCTCCGTACTTATTTGTGTTTTGTATTGAAAAGCTAGGTTCGATCATTGACAATGCTACCTCAGACCATAACTGGCGCACGGTCCCTACTTCAAGGCTTGGGCCCCGCCTCTCTTATCTTATGTTCGCTGATGACTTGATTCTTTTCGGGGAGGCCTCGACTCACCAGGCGGATATTACTAGTGGGATCTTAGAAGACTACTATGTTATGTCAGGGCAGTCGGTTAATCGAGCTAAATCCCGTATCTTCTTCTCGGCTAATACTTCGGAGATTATTGCTAGACGTGTGGTGACACGGGCTCATCTTACCATTACACAGGACGTGGGCAAATAACTTGGAGCACCACTCCATCATAAAAGGGTTCTAAAAAGGGATTATCAGTTTTTAGTTGACCGTGTGAGGAAAAAGCTCACGGGTTGGAAGCGTACTCAATTAGCTCTTGCGAGACGGGTTACTCTAGTCAAAGCGGTCTCAGCTACAATATCCTCCTACCATATTCAAACTACTCTTTCCCGGTAGGGATTTGTGCAGATATTCATAAAGAGAATAGGCAGTTCGTTTGGGATGGTTCCTTGGATAATAGATGGTTGCACTTAGTTTCGTGGACGACCCTTTTCCGTAAGAAAGAGCATGGCGGGCTCGGACTTCGGGACACCAAGGCAGAAAACCTTGCCTACTTAGGCAAGCTTGCATGGCAGGTTAGGACGGACACGTCGAGACTCTAGGTTAAAGTTCTCTGACACAAATATCTTCTTCGACATAGAGCTAGAGCCCGCAACACAACGTCCCACACTTGGCGCAGTATTCAGATGGCGCTTCCACTAATACATGAGAATTTGAGATGGAAGGTAGGTGAGGGAACTAAGGTTACCTTTTGGTTGGACCAGTGGGTGGGGAACTATATTTTGTGTGACCATGTGGACAACCACCTTGACACCGAGACTTTGAAGAGGACAGTTGCTAGTTACTGGACGCGTAATCATGGTTGGAAGTGGGAGAAAATCCCTCTTTCGGCTATGTTACGCAACATCATGGAATCGATTAATTTAGATAATTCGAGGCATTTCGCCGACACACTAGTTTGGCAACATTCGAGCAAAGGAGTTTACACTTGCAAAAGTGCTTATGATCACATCACCGGAGCTAAAGTGCATCAGGGCAAAGAGATCAAATGGCATCAGGACAAACTCTTGACGAATGAGCAAAAAAAGGTGCGACATATAGCTCCAGATGACACTTGTGATATCTGCGCGTCCATGGGCGAAACCAATTTACATGCCGTTCGTGATTGCGACTGGGCCCGCGCTGTGTGGACAAACTTAGTCCACCAAAATATCATCACACGTTCTTCTCTTTAAAGCTCAAGGATTGGGTGGATTGGAATCTCTCTACCCCGGTTAACAGGTATGGTTGGTGCGACAAATGGGAGAATTCGTTTGTTGAAATTGTGTCTTTATTGTGGAAGGTACACAATGACATGGTGCATGGAGACGAGGGGAGAATCCCAACTTTGCATATGGAAACAATTCATAATCGTATCATGGACTTAAAACGTGCGCATGCAGACAACCCGGAGGAACACACAGAAATCTTGGAGGTTAGCTGGACAAAACCCAAGGTGAATGAGATTAAGCTGAATGTTGATGATGCGTGGCTGCTTTACGACCAAGGGAATAAAGATAGGGTAGGTATTGGTGGGATTCTGGGTGACCCTTTCGGAGGCTGGGCAGGAGGTTTTAAAGGCAGTATAGAGGCGACTCATAGCCTTGAAGCCGAGCTCAAAGCCATTGAAGCGGGTTTGGAGTTTGCCTGGGATGCTCATATCCGAAACCTTATAATAGAGACAGACTGTTGGAAGGCTACTTAGGCCATTATGGAGGCCACTCCGGCTCATCATTTTATCGATACTATTTCTCGTATCCGAGAGTGGAAGAACCACCCCTGGCAAGTGAATGTCAAGAATATCCAAAGAGAGGCAAACCAAGTTGCAGATGTCATGGCCAAATCAGGGTCTAATCATGAGTTACAGAGTATTGACCACCCGGATAACAATGTCAAAACTTATATGGAGTTTGATAGAATTGAGACCACTTGGTCTCGTGAAAGGACTACAATCCCGGGTCTGTCGGGCTAGTTTTTTCGTAGGGTATCCCCCCTTCCCAGAATTAAGAAAAAAACCTTGGCTCTGATACCACTGTTGGGATCGGTATGAACCCTCAGGGACGCCGGAGCAACGGAAGACATAATTTTAAAAATTAAAGCGGCATCCCCGAAATTAGGGCTAGGTAGACCTGGTACCATAGGATTCAAAACTATCCTAGAGATTAGTTAATCGTGTTTACCTCTTGAAGACCAAATATCAGCAACATCTTTTTAAACAACTCCCTGCTACACCTCTCCGGATGGGTTTGCCCTAGCGCCCCAAGCATTGCGCCTCTAAATTTATACACACCTTAGCTCATATCCTCGATTATCTCCACTAGTGCTAGTAAGGAGAATATTGAATCTCGGCTTATGTAAATGGGTAGGAATATATTTCGTGTTCTTCGTACTCAACACATGAGTTGGAAGCATATTTGTGAAAGAGGTGGAAGAGTTAGAGAGAAAGTATTGAAACATTAAATCTTGTTTTTATCTTTAAAAACTTATGGAGAGAAACTTAAAAATTAGTTGAATGATTCATTAATTAAAAATAAAACAACACATACATATATATAGGGTTACACGCCCACACACACTTACACACTTAGTGTGTGTGTTCACACTTGTGATATATATATATATATATATATATATATATATATATATTTATGTTATTTTATTTACTTTCCATTCTTTTTCAAACTCTATTCCTTCATTAATTGGATATCTTTCCAACTAAAAAGATATTTCTATATATTTGATACATATCAAATATATCATATCTTACCAAATAAGATATTTCCATATCTTCAATATTCATCCTAATATATATTCATAAAATCTTTCCATATCAATTAGTTACCTAATTAATTAGAATAGATCTACCAAATATATTATAGGATAGATATATTAAACACACACATATATATATATATATATACACATAGACTTGGTGTACAAGATAAAATCTCCACCAAATCTACACATATATATACATGCCCATGTATATATAATATATATATATATATATATATATATTTATTTCCTCTTTCATTAATTAATTAGACCACTAATTAATTAGCTAATCTTTCCCAATTTAATAATCTAATATTAAATTATAAGACTTTTATTAATTAAGATCACTTAATTAATTTATTCCTTTTCCCGATTAATAATTCCGATTAATTAATCACTCCATTAATTCACAAAGAATTAATTAGCTAATAGGTACTACATTAAGTATTGTGTGTGACCCCTTAGGCTCATTAACAAGCTAGCAATAGGTCCTTCGATAGTGTAGATTAATTATTCATAATGACTAATTAGGCCTTGGATTAATTTCATCAATTAACCCAAGGCACCTATTGGTCATGGTTTGATGTCTAGCAACGTCGCCACGACTTCCTAAATGATTAATGATGAAAATGCAAACCTCTCCAGATTTTGATCTTTGTGTGAATCGAATCCCTTCATCTATTTTCCTTTTAAGACTTAGGGTTTGGCGATGGGCGAAACCCTAATAGCCTCGGAAACTATGACTATGTTGGTTCAACTAATGATCCGGTCTTCCAAGCAGGGATCACCAATCCCTCTTATAAGACAATGCTCTGGCCAGAGACTTTTCGATCATTCAGCTTCACTCAACAACATAGGAAATTCCGGGTACTCGTGACCCTGGATGAATCCCCTCTCTGACTATCAATTGTTTCGCTGTAACTACCAGACTATACCCAACATACATGCCGTATGACTCTCCTGGAGTGCACGTGCATATCGAAGCAAAGTGGATAGTGCCCTTTCCAATGACATCTCAGGTCTAAGGATTATTTGACACTACGAAACCTAAGGACTCCAAGTTCGACAACACCAACGAGGAATCCTTGCGGGGCCGTTCAATTTCATAATCCAGTATGAATCTTCATACATGTATTGTCATACAAGGCATTGACAATGGAACGCGTCGACCTCTCGGAAGAGTTACATGCATGAACAAGTCTTGACGAGGCCAGTGATATCCCACATCTCACAGCCTCTATGACTTGGAACAATATTTAGGATTACGGTCTTTGAGAGCATTTCATATGTTTTCCCTGACCACTTCCCCTAACCATATGTTATCCATGGTCTTTATCTATACTCATCACTAGTTATAACATTAAAGAAGTATTCCGTAACAGGTTTGATGTAATCTTAATAATAAGACAGACACAATGTTAATGTTCAAGCCAACAGATGGCTTGCTAGGCACATAACACTTTCAGGGGAATCATCAAAGATGAGTGAAGGGCACCATAATGCAGGAGTTGGGATGGAGTATGATATAGGGGTTGGGCAGGTAACTGGTAGAGTTGCCAATGATGCACAACTTAGGGGTGTGGAACACTAGGGGCTTAAATTGCCCTGGTAAGCAGAGAGAGGTGATGGCTCTCTGTAATAAGCAAGGAATTGGAGTTATGGGGATCCTAGAGCATAAAATTAAGAAGGAAAAAATTGGAAAAGTCAGTAACCAGATGTGTCCCCTTTGAGAGAGCCTAGATAATAATCACGCTAACCCAAGAGGAAGGATTTCGGTAATATGGAAGAAGTAATTGCTTGATGTTAGAGTGAAGTTGATTACTGCACAATTAATTCATTGTGAAGTGGTATGGTTAACATGTAGTAATGTGTTTATAGCTACTTTTGTGTATGCATTTAAACATGCAGTAATGTGTTTATGGCTACTTTTGTGAATGCATTTAACCATGCACATGAGAGAAGGGTGTTGTGGGAAGAATTGATATCACTATCCAAAAATGTAATATCCCTTGGGTCATTATGGGCGATTTAAACAATGTGTTGCGCATGAATGAAAGGTTAGGAGGTAGTCTAGTCACGGTAAATGAGGTGATTGAATTTTAAGAGTGCATTGATGTGTGTGAGCTTGAGGAAATGAGATGGAAAGGGGAGGAGCTTACATGGAGTAATTGCCATGATGCAGGTGTTAGAATCTACTCTAAAATAGATAGAGTTCTAGTGAATCATGAGGTGCCTAGAATATCCATTGATAGAAGCAACAGTCCTACCAGGAGGGGTCTCATATCATACACCTATTTTTATACATATGCAAGTGCAGGAGGTAAAAAGACACATCCCATTTAAATATTTCAATATGCGGAGTACGACCTCTCAATTTACTCAAGTGGTACAAACAGGATGGGAAAAGGAAGTCCAACGGAGTAAAATGTACATGGTGTGTTAAAAAATGAAGCGCTTGAAAGAGAGACTAAAACATCTAAACAGAACTCATTTCCACTAGATAGAAGAACAAGTAGAGCATGCTCAAATCCAATTGTTTGAGATACAAGGCAAACTACAAAAAAAAATCATGGAATGAAGACTTACAAAAACAAGAGAAACAAGCAAAACTTACAGTTACAGAAACGAATGGGGCACTGGCCAAGTATTTCCAGCAAAAAACTAAGTCAGATTGGTTATCAATGGGGGATCAGAACACAAAATTCTTTCATATGATGCTCAAGAAAAGGAAATATAGAAACCGGATTGTCTTTATAATTGATGGGAATGCTGAGCTACTAATAGATTATGAAAAAGTCAGTAGTATCTTTGTTGAGTTTTATAAAGGCCTCCTTGGTACTAAAGTCTCAAGAATAGCATCTGAGGATCATATATATCCAGTAGGATCTAGACTAAATGTGGATCAGCCGTTGTGGTTAATTTAGCCATTTGGTAGAACTGAAGTTAAGAATGCAATATTCAGTATAAAGATTGTTAGGAGCCTTGGAGCTGATGGCTTTGGGAGTGGATTTTTCAGGAGTTTATGGAATATAGTGGGGGAAGAGACTACTGCTGTTGTTTTAGAGTTTTTTCAAAATGGATAACTACTTAAACAACTTATTTTACATTATTGGCTCTTATACCTATGGTGGAGAACCCTATGGTAAGTGAGTTCAGACCCATTGCCTGTTGTAACACAATATATAAACGCATTTCTAAACTGCTCTCTTACAGATTGGTAGAGGTGTTGCCTAAGATCATCAATGAGAATCAAGGGGCATTTGTGAAGGGAAGGTCTATAATTGAGAATATTTTGATTAGTCAAGAGTTAATCAAAATGTACAATAGGAAGAATATATCTCCGAGGTGCCTTATGAAAATTGACATAAAAAAGGCATATGATACTGTGGATTGGGATTTTTTTGAAGGAGATGATAGAGGGATACAGATTTCCTCGATAGTTCACTAAATGGATAATGGATTGTGTTAGTACCGTGAGCTTCTCACTTGTACTTAATGGAGAAACATATGGTTTCTTCCCAGGAAAAAGGAAAACCAGACAAGGTAACCCGATCTCCCCCTTCTCTTTGTCATGGTTATGGAGTATCTTACCTGATGGCTGAGGCAGAATGCATTTAGATTCCACCTAGTATGAAAGAAGCTCAAATTAACCAATATATGCTTTGCAGATGACTTGATGTTATTCTGCAAAGCTACAAAAGATTCGGTGCAAATTTGGTGGGAAAGTTTTAAGAAGTTCTTTGATACAACAGGATTCTTTTCCAATCAAGCTAAATCAAATATCTTTGTTACGGGTGTTAATCAGGCTATCAAACAGGAGATTCAACAGATAACAGGGTTTGGAGAGGGTGAGTTCCCTATCAGATATTTGGGAGTTCCATTGTCACCTACCAAATGGAACAAAATGGAATGTCAGATGTTGGTGGATAAGATTACTGCTAGATTAGTGTCATGGGAATCGAGGAATCTCTCCTATGCAGGAAGGAATCAACTGATCAATTCTGTGTTATTTTCCCTTCATGTGTACTGGTCATCCATATTTATTTTGCCACAA
Organism: Buddleja alternifolia; assembly: GCA_019426215.1. Classification (NCBI taxonomy): domain Eukaryota; kingdom Viridiplantae; phylum Streptophyta; class Magnoliopsida; order Lamiales; family Scrophulariaceae; genus Buddleja; species Buddleja alternifolia. The sequence goes on from WHWC01000267.1 coordinate 63,777, forward strand.
CCTATAGTGAAAGTAATAGAACAAAAGTGCAGGGATTTCCTTTGGGGCAAAACAGACATGACCAAGAAGGTGGCTTTGGTAAGCTGGAGTAAGGTGTGTTCAAACAAGAAGAATGGTGGATTGGGTATTAAAAGTTACTAGGAGTGAAATATAGCTTCGGTTGGTAAACAGATTTGGGCACTTGCGAAAAAAAAGGATAGTCTATGGGTCAGATGGATTGGAGGCATATATTTAAAGCGCAAGGAGTTTTACGAGTACACTCCTCCAATGGATTGTAGTTGGGTTTGAAAAAAAATTGACAAGGTGAAAAATATCATAAGAGGAGGGTTTTATCACAATCTATGGAGATTCACAAGCAATGGCTAATATACTGTGAATATTTGTTATGATTGGCTCAAAAGGGATGTAGCTGAATTCCAAGGGAGGAAAATGGCCTGGAACAGAACTAATGTCCCAAAGCATACATTCATGACTCGGCTGGCACTCCAGAAGAGGCTTCTCACCAAGGAAAGGTTAAGTAAGTTCATATCAATACCTGAATGCACGTGTGTGTTCTGCGGTGCTGAAATGAAAAGGTGGAACACTTATTTTTTAATTGTACTTGGGCAAAAAATCAGTTGCATGACACAATGAACTGGTTACAAGGGTTCAACTGTCCAACATAGTTTGGGAGATGGAATCGATGGGTGATATTTGCATTTAGAGGATGGAAGCTTAAAAAATAGATTATCACTGTTGGCATAGTAAGGGTGATGTGTAAGGTGTGGGAAGAATGTAACTGGAGAATATTTGTTCCGATTGAGTGGGGAAATGAAGTAGTGTTTGGTATATTGAAAAATGAGTTGTGTCTTCGGATAATTGGTTGTACAGGGAAAGCAAGAAAATAGAGAGATATAGCATACCTAGCTCAAATATATTAAAAAGTATATTGTGTTGTTAGTAAGGTTTTTTTAGTTGTTTGGCCACTGTACAGAACATATTTGACAGTGTGTGGTTAGTTGTAATACTTTGTTTGTTTGCTAATGAAGATTTACTTTCTATTTTAAAAAAAAACTTTGCATTGAGAAATATCATAGACTACTTTGGCCTTGAAATATTGAGAAAATTCATTTGAGATGCTTTGTTGTTCACTGTTATGGTCAAAATAAGAATTAAGGGGGCAAGTTGCCTTAGATCATGAAAGTGAGGTGCAAAGTCTGTATTTTTCTTTTAGAGAGTGAGAAGTGTCAAAAACCATACTTTACAAGGTGCAATATACTTTTTCCTTTGCAAAATCCATGAAATAACTATACGCTAGCGTGTAGCTTCTTGCTATGCACGAAATGAGATTATAGAAAAACATAAATGATTATATTTCACATAAGAATAATATTTAATCAATGTAAAAAGGAACTTCAGTATCATATATATATATATATAGGGTCAAGATCTAATACACACCATATATTAGATAAGATATAGGACCCAATCTACACTATTGAATCCATTAAATTCAACAGTCAAAAAGGAAGCAAAAAACAGGCGGGAAAATTGATTCCAATTGGATCAGGGGTATAATAGTCAAATTTACGTCATTATACAGCATCTACAATCCAAAAAAAAAAAAACGTCACAGAAATCTCCCTAAAATCTCTCAAATTGAAACGCATAAAATTTCCCCTACAATCTCTCAACAAAAAATTAATTTCTTGAGGTTTTGAAACTTTAATTACACAGTTTCTTTGTTTTGTAATAATATTACCGTTCCATCTGGAAACTCAGCTATATAAACAGAACCAAGGGATCCCTCTCCAATAAGGTTTTCTTCACTGAAGCTGTTTGTTGCTATTTGAATCTCTGATTCTGTTATGCTTTTGCACAAATTGGCATTTTACACCTGGGGAATTTTTTTTTCCTCGATCATTTCATTGTTTTAATCCGTATAGGAGGCAAATGGGATGGGGTAATCATTGGTGAAGAGCTGAATGGAGACATATAAGGGCTGTATAATGGTTTATAAGATTGTAACTATATGTTGTATACACACACACACTGTATAATTGGTTATAAGATACTGTATAATGTGTTATAATATACTGTATAGTGGTTTATAAGATACTGTATAATAGTTTGAAATGACTAATTGTATGTCACTAATCACACACTGTATATCACCGTTATATTTACTGTATATTTGTTTATTAGCTATTGTATAATAGATTAATTAGCTATTGTATAATGTTTGTTAGGAATTTCATGTTAGATGTTTTGATAATGACAATTAGGACTTTATGTTAGACTCCAAAATATGTAAGTTTGATTTTAGTAGAAATCATAAATAAGCTTTGAAGCGTTAGATTTGTAATAGGCTTTATAGGCTTTGTTTTGTTTTTATTCTAAATTGTTAGCCTAAGTAGTCTTAGGCTAAGCGTCTGATAATTTCTGAGTGATTTTATCAGTGGTAAAGTTTGAAGACTCAAGCGCCTGAAGTCTGAATGAAGATAAAGTATCCAAGCGTCCAAAGGACCAGCTATATCAAGCGTTACCTTATAGGAGAAAAGTGATTCAAGGATGGATAAGCGTCCATCAATGACTGATTTCACCTGAATTTATTTCTAAGTTCGGAAGGAGTTTAATGCAAATATTCTCAACGCATTAAGTGCCAACGGACATTTAATTCAAATGCATTAAATGTTGATAAGAGCATTAAATGTGATAAGCACTTTCAGACGTACGGAGAAGCTACCCTTTTGGACTGTCAACTATTCATAGACTACAGCACCAACTTTTGTGCAGTAGATTTTCAGGAAAAAGGACAAAAACTGTTCACTCGCGGAAGTGAGAGACACGCGCTTGTCCATGTGTCAAATAGACCTTTCTCCAAGAATGCCTATAAATAGGACTTCAACTACTAGCCAAATAGATAATCAATTTCTAAGCCAAATTGTTGTTGCATTGAAGTCCCATTCCTTAAACTTTCAGAAAAGCCAGAATATTCAAGAAAACATTATCTTTGCTTTTCTTCAAATCCTGAGACAGTCAACCAATATCTCAAATATTCTTTTCGAAGAAACCACATTACTATTGAGATATTTTCAGTCGTTTGAACTTCATCAAAATCAAACAAACCGTTTAGAAAACCCCATCCAAGCCTCGCGATCTGTGAGAAGTCGAAGTTGGATACTTGAATTATTTCTGGGTGAAAGAAGCAAGGGGATTGAGGTGATTTGGAGCAGAAATCTGTGTGATCAAGGAGCTCAAGTCATCGACATTTATCTTTCCCTAATTTGTAGAAGATTCTGTGTGATTTTTTGAGAATCGTTTTAGTGGATTGCCTCCAAGTGTTCAAAGAGAAGAATGACGTAGTTGGGATTACACCACCCAACGAACCTTACAAATATTGTGTCTTTTACTTTACAGTCAATTCTCTTATCTATCATATCATTGCATAAATTGATTCAGTAAAACACAATCAAACGCTAAGCAACTAAGAAACAACTTGTGACGCTAAAGATTTCCAAAAGAGAAGACTCTAAAATTATTCCGCTGTGCTAACACTGATTAAAGAACTGAACGCTTAAACCTACTTGGTTAAAGTATTCAAATCTTGAAGTCTTAGTTAACTTTCTAAAAACATTCTTCATCAGACGCTTCGCCTAAGCGTCTATATTTCAAGTAAACGCTCAGTCAAGCATCTACATTTCAAGCGTCCAAAACCATTTTAATACGAAACTTTTGAAGTCGAAAAAGACTTCAGGGTCTATTCAACCCCCCCTTCTAGACCCTTTCGTATGCCACTTGGGACCAACAAGTGGTATTAGAGCGGTGAAAAGTTGAAATTTAAAAATTTCCAAGCATAACTGCTTGTTTAGATCCTTCTTCAGAATCTAGTTGCTTATAAAATTGTTTTTATAGCATTTGCTAAAGTTCCCAAATTGACTGAGTCGAATTATGACACATGGAAAGTCAATTCATTTTCATATCTCTGTTCATGTGATGATGACAAGTGCGATATTATTTCAGATGGACCAATCAAAATATATAAAGTTATCACAAGAGCGCCTGGAGCCACGGAAGACACTCCGGATGGTTACGTTGAAAACCCGAAACAAGAATGGTCTCCAGATGAGCGTCGAAGAGCGAATTTGGACAATGTTGGTCTGAATGCTCTATATACAGCTATTGGTGATAATGACAATCTATTCAATAAGATTAAGTCATGCAACACAACTGAGGAAATCTGGGATAAGTTAGCCATGATCTGTGGTGGTTCAGCTCAGATTAAAGAGAACAAACTTTCCATTGCCAAGGAAAGGTTTAACAACTTTAAGATGTTGACCAATGAGACTCTAGAGCAACTGGACACAAGATTCACAGCTCTTGTTACGGAACTCACATCCTTGGGTATGAATTTACAGAACCGAGAAATGGTGGTTAAAATCTATAGAAGTCTACCTAGTAGATTCTTGATGAAGACAACAGCTATGAGAGAATCATAATGTTGGATCGCCTAACTCCAGAAGATGTTTTTTCAGAGCTCAAAGCATTTGAATTTGAGTTGAATTCGGCTAGTGATGTAGTGAGCAGTCCAGTAATTGAGTCTGAAGCGCTCGTAGCATCAATCAAGGGTAAGTCGGGTAATAAAAGAAAAACTTCAAATATCAGTGAGGATGAGGAGTTGGTCTTGCTGAATGGATTCTGAAAGTTCTTGAGATATGAAAAGAAAGGAAATAGTCCTAAGCATCAAGGACATAGTTCATATCAACCGCCCGCTCCAGTACAACAACAGTACCAAGCGCCTCATTATTCTGTTCCTTCACCCCAAGCGCCTGCTCAATACCAAGCATCTACTCTAAATCTCTCAGCGCCCGTGGTCTCAAAACCACACACTGCAAGGTTAACAAGTGAACAAAAGATGAAAACTGACCTTTGTTACAATTGCAGGAAACTAGGGCGCTACCAGGTAAATTGCCCTTATCCAAATGTATCCAAGCCCTCAAGGCAGGATTATGTGGATAGAAACCAATTCAGGAGCAACCTTCGTCAACAAGGTTTGCTAGCGGAATCAGAACTACCGTCCGCACCTGAAGATTTGGAGTCTTCAGAGGAGAATAGTGATGATGATGAGCCAGTAGATGACTCAGCGCTTATTTGTCTCATGGCCAGAGATGATGACGCGTCTCCTGAGGTAAACACTGAGATATCTTACCCTCTCTCTTATGAAGAATTACTTGACAAAGTTAATGAATATTATAAAAATTGTCAAGATGCCGCCAAAATATATCAAAATGATCTCGCTATTATCTCATCACTCACAAGAGATAAAGTAACGCTCAAAGCAGAGTTGAAAGTGCAGCAACAATGCATTGAGAAGAACCAATCACTTGAGAGTGAGATTATTCAATTAAAAGGCGATCATGATATAATAGTCAAGAGAGAAGCTGATCTGATCGCTAGACTTGCCAAATCAGAGCAGCTCATCTCATCATTATCAAAAGCATCAAGAAAGTTGGATAATGTGACTGAGGTAACAAGAATGTTTGGTGAAAAGACTGGTTTAAGATGCATTAAATTCGGTAAACAACCAAACAAACCTAATGTTATGGCAAACAACAAAGGAAAGGGTGTTTTCTTTGTTGAAGAAGGTTCACAAAGTCAAACACATGTTGAACCAAGCGAAAATGGTACGAGGACAAATGAGAAGGCCAAAGATGACTCATCAAGGGAAAGGCGAAAGCAAATGATTCACAAAGAAAGGTTCATCCGAATGCTCCAAAGGCTAAACATAATCACTGTGAGTCAAGCGCTAAGCGTCCAGCATCAAAAGTGCACCCCAAGCCAGCGCCCAGGAAATACCAGCGTCAATATCCACAGAGGTCTAGATCTTATTATCGCTACTATGATGATTATGATTATGACTATGATTATGATTACTATTATAATCGAGGATATTATTATACACCCAAAAAGCACACACAGCACAAGGTGAACAAAAATCACACACAACACAATGTGAAATCCGAAAAGGCCAATATTCCTACAATGAAGACTAGGCAAATATGGGTTCCTAAAGTTCTAATTCAAACTAACAATGTTACTAATGTTAAAGGACCCAAGCAACAATGAGTACCTAAACAGAAATAGAACTTCCCTTTTTGAGTGCAGGTACCTAGAGCTAGAGCTGATACATCTGTGTGGTACTTCGATAGTGGATCGTCAAGGCACATGACTGGTTCCAAGGATCTTCTGATCAACTATCAAGCTGCCAATGGTCCTCAGGTTGTATTTGGTGACAACTCCAAAGGTAAAACCTAAGGTATAGGTACTATGCATAGGGGGAACATCATGATAAGTGGTGTTTATTATGTTAAAGGTCTAAGGCACAATTTATTAAGCATAAGTCAATTTTGTGAAAAAGACTTTGAAATCATATTCTCAAGCGACTGTTGCTATATAAATGACGCTAAGACTAAGTCTACTAAATTGAAAGGAAAAAGAACTAACAACGTATATTTGGTAGATTGGGGTTCAACACTTGATAACAACCCAACATGTTTTGTTGCTAAAAATGAATCTAAAATGGGTTAGCTATGACATAGAAAAATGAATCACCTCAACTTTAAGACAATCTCTCAGCTTATAAATCTAAATCTCGTAGAGGGATTACCAAAAGGACCATTACACAAGGATCACCTTTGTGATGCTTGTCAAATGGGCAAACAAGTCAAGTCATTGTTCAAGAGAAAACCTCATCTATCTACCTCTAGAATACTTGAACTACTTCACATGGATTTTTTTGGACCTGTTCAAACGATCAGTGTAAGCGGTAAAAAGTATACTTTGGTGATAGTAGATGATTTTTCTCGATTTACCGATTTTACTAACAAGATTGTTGAGACGTTTTGTGCAGAGAATGGAATACATCATAAGTATTCAGCTCCCAGAACTCCCCAACAGAATGGTGTTGCTGAGCGCCGGAACAGAACGCTCAAGGAAGCCGCTAGGACTATGTTAGCAAAGTCCAAGCTTGCTCCTACGTTTTGGGCCAAAGCGATCTATACTGCATGTTATACTCAAAACCGTTGCATGATCAACAAACAGCATGGGAAAACTCCATATGAACTATGGAAGGGACGTAAGCCAAATGTCTCATATTTTCACGTCTTTGGTTCTAGATGCTTTATCCATAATAATGGATCCCAAAGTCTAAAGACATTTGATCCTAAATCAGATGAGGGAATCTTTCTAGGCTACTCCAAGAGTGGAAAGAATTTTCACATCCTATATAAGATCAAATCGAAGGTTGAGGAATCTATTCATGTTGTTTTTGATGATGCTAACCAAGAACTGAGTAAAGTTGATATAAATGATGTAGGAGTTGAAGATCTATGTCATCAAGCGTCTAAGATCACCATTGATGATGACAGTGACGACGATGATGAGATCTCAGTGCCACCTACTAAGACTACTTGTGAGGGTACTCTAGATAACAATGTAAGAAATGCTGATGATCATGAAGAGAGTGATCATCAAGGGCAAACAAGGATTTGTGAACTTGAAGTGCCTACGCAAGAAGGTAGTCAAGCACATGTTCAACCTCTTAACCCTTTCCAACCAGATAGACTATGGCTGCATGATCATCCACCTGAGTAGATTATTGGAGATATTGGAGCGCCTGTTAGGACTAGAGCCGCTACATTCAATGAGACCATGTTCGCAAGCTCTCTATCTCAAATGGAACCTAAGAAAGTGGATGAAGCGCTAAGTGATCCAAGTTGGATTGAAGCCATGCAAGAAGAGCTTAATCAATTTGAGCGTAGTAAGGTTTGGACGCTAGTACCAAGACCAACTCACCAAGGAGTCATTGGAACTAGATGGGTTTATAGAAAGAAGATGGATGAGAATGGCATTGTAATAAGAAACAAGGCCAAACTCGTAGCTCAAGGATATTGCCAAGAAGAGGGTATTGACTTTGATGAGACATACGCTCATGTCGCCCATCTTGAAGCAATTCGCATGTTTCTAGCATATGCAGCATTCAACAAGTTTACGGTATATCAGATGGACGTGAAGAGTGCCTTCCTGAATGGTAAACTCCAAGAAGAAGTATATGTGGAGCAACCACCGGGATTCATCAACAACCATGGTAAGGGTATGGTTTGCAAGCTAGACAAAGCACTTTATGGGCTTAAGCAAGCTGCCCGAGCATGGTATGACACTCTCTCTATCTTTCTTATTGGTAAAGGCTTTTCAAAAGGCAGCGTTGATACAACGTTATTTAAAATTACCAATGACGAAGATATTCTCTTAGTCCAAATCTATGTTGATGATATTATATTTGGCTCTACTAACAAGCGTCTGTGTGAGAAATTTTCGAAAATGATGCAAAAACAATTTGAAATGAGCATGATGGGTGAATTAAATTTCTTCTTAGGATTACAAGTTAAACAACTCCCGAATGACATATTTATTAACCAAGCTAAATATACAAGAGATATGATTAAAAAATTTGGTATGGAGAATACATCATATTCAAAAATTCCAATGAGCCAAACGCTTAAGTTAGATAAAGATGAAAGTGGAAAGAAAGTTGATATCACTAATTATAGAGGTATCATTGGATCACTTTTTTATCTTACTGCCAGTAGGCCTGATATTATGTTTTCGGTATGCATGTGTGGACGATTTCAAGCTGATCCTAAAGAGTGTAGCTGCAGGAAGTTGTTGTGCACAAGTGTTATGGATGAGGCAACAACTTAGAGATTATGGTATAATCCTAGGTCCAAACCCCATTCATTGTGATAACCTAAGCGCTCTCGCCATGACTCAAAACCCCGTTCTCCATTCTAGAACTAAACATATTGATATTAGATACCATTTCCTTCGCTACCATGTTCAAAAGAAAGATATCTCCATGCACTTTATTGAAACTGACAAATAATTGGCATATATCTTCACCAAAGCGCTCAACAAACAACGTTTTCTCACTTTGAGAAGTGAATTATGTATGATTGATTTAAATGCTTAATCATTTTGCATCATACTTTATTAGACATATAATTTAGGGGGAATCCACTTGATTTATGTCTAAAAGATTTTCTTAAAAATTTGTACAAGTTATCAAATTTAGGGGGAACCTTAAAATTGTACTTGCATATAACTGTAAGCGTCAATGATCAAAATTTTCAGATGCATGATCATCAACGCTCAGTATTATTTATGCATAAAATATTGGACGCTCAAACATAAAAAGGACTTTGATCTCAAGCATCGATATTACAACAGTTATAATAAATACCAAGAAGTGTTATACCAACTAGTGGTATCAGTTAAGCATTGAACCAATTCCATTCAACACTTAATATAAAAATGTTTTTTTTTAAAAAATAAAATAAAAAAACTCCTGCATAAAATTTACAAGCTTCTTGAAGTAGTGGATAGACTCAATAGTCTATTGTGTACTCTATTCACACACTTCTATCACATCAAACTGGCGGGTAATCAAAAACTTTTCAAAATGACAATTCAGAGATAACACGTGTTTGTGTACGTGTCAGTGTACCATCAGGCGCGTGTGTTACACTCTGAAAATGCCAATCATTTTTTTTAAATTTTTTTTAACTCGGATGTCAAATCTTTATATATGGGAATTACCAAATGTAACTTCTCTCCCATACACAAAACTCGTGTCCGCAGTTAATGAATTCATGGCTGAGATTAAAACTCTTTCCACGTGTTTAAATCCTACAAAGACTAGAGAACACAAGTTTCAAAAATTCATTACTGTGTCATTTAAAACACAATTTCTACATAAAAATCATTTACTTTCACTCAAAGCTTTCTGCGAATCTTACTTTCTCTCTCTCTCTCTCAAAGCACAAAGAAAATCTCAGTTCATCTCTTTCACTAAAAATGGCACCAAAGAAATCTTCTGCTACTTCCGCCGAGCCTACCATCAAGGTTACTGAAGGCCTTGTTGTCGATTGGAAATTTCTTTTTGAACATCCTCAAATCAACCTGACAGATATGATGGATATGGTAGTCAAGGCTGGGCTTAAAACTTTCTTGACTCAATATTCCTATCTGTTTCCGACGGAAGTTGACACCTTCTGGAAAACTGCTAAACTCTCAGAGGACAAGAAGTCTATCTCTTGTCTAATTCCTCTATCCAAGAAGGAGCCTTCCAAGGAATTCATTTTGTCTGCTGCCTCCATTGCCAAAAACTTCAAACTCCCAAATGAGGGTAAAGCATTGGACTGCATTACTTTGGACCAAATCAAGGAAGCATGGACAACCATGAGTGCTTACGACGGTGTACCCTACACATAGTATTTCGAAAAGAAAGAACTGGTATCTAAATACCGACTGTTGGCTAATATCTGCAGCAAGATCATAGAATGCAGAGTGGGTACCTTTGACAAGGTAAACCCAGTACAATTTCAGATGATGACGGCGATACTCCTCAACATCAAGATCAATTGGAGTGAGTATATTTTTGGAAAGTTTCGGGACTGTGTAAGCGCCCCGAATAAACCTTATGGGCTTGTTCTGAGTGACCTGCTGTACAACTCAGAGTGTATATACTCGTCTGGTCAATCGCTGAATAAGACCAAGTTGCTGGGAAAAAAGATTCTAAGTAATCTCTTCAATCTTCCCAAAGTTGGTGGTTCTGCTAGGCCACTATCTGAGCGTCTGGAAGTACATCAAGCGTCCGATGAAGAAGCTGAGCGTCCAGTTCTAGAAGAAGCCGTGAAGCGTCCGACTGCAACAAAGAAGAGGGCTCCTAGAAAGCCCAAGGCTCAAGTTGTTCCTTCTCCGCAAAAGAGTGATGAGGAAACTGATGAGGCTGCAAAGGACAAGTTACTCCTCAAGCGGAGAAAGCTGGAAGGCATCATTAAACAAATAGACTTTGAGGAACCAACTGTTGCTCCTCCCGCTCAAACGCTCACGTTCATTGAAGGAATCAATGTAAAGAGGATCTTTAAGCGTCCTAGGACAAGCAAGCATCAGGCTGCATCTGTTCCTGAGAAGCCTGAGACGGTAGAGCCAAGCTCTCAAGCTGCTGCTATTGAGCTAAGCGCTCAAATTGCGGATGAGCCAAGCGCTCAAATTGTTGTTGAGACAAGTTCTCAAGGTAAGTTTATTTCTTTCCACAACATTTATACTCCTACATCTGTAGAAGATCCTGCTCTTATAGAGGATAGTTCATGTATTACAGCTTTAGTTCCAGCTGCTGCTGAAACATCAACAGACGTCCACTTAGATGTTGAGATGAAAGAAGTTGTGGCTATTGCCAAAGACGTTTCCGCAGAAGCTGCTGCAATTGCAACTGAGGAACCTGCTCCCAAAGAGGTTCAAACATCAATTCCTATTTCGGCTATAAGAAAGGCACGCTCAGAAGGTCAGAGCGTTGCTGAAGACGTTCCAAAGCCAAGGCACTTCTTCAAGCTGGACACGCTGAAGACAATTGATCATTCAATCAACTATATGCCCCCAGCGCTCGAAGAAGATTTCATCCCTGCTGACTATAATGAAGAAAGATACATTGCTGCTGAGAATGAAATTGCCCAGCTGATTGACACTGACAATAAGATCGGGGATATAGTGTTAACCGCTAGGCAAGGAGGTAGAACTTCTAGGTACAATATGGATTTGGCCTACTACTTAGAAAATGGGCACAATAAGCCAACTGGTTTTGCTCTGAGAGACTACAACATCAGAGTATATGATCCTTTTCACCCAGAGTTTTTCAACCCTTCCGAGAAAGTCTTAACAGAGAAGGTTACACACATTTTCCTCTTATAGCAAACAGTGCTGAGAATAAGAAGTCTGCCAATCCTCTTCAACTATGGAAGAATAAAGGGGTTCATGCCGGTGAGCGTCTCGAATCTCTGATGGATTTGCTCCAGACTGAAGCTGATGCATACTTTGACAGCATCTGGCATGCCAACTATCAGACTGATAGATATCGCTTTGAATCTATCAGAGATATTCATCATGAAGGCATTCGAGCTATGGTCAACGCTGGACCAGACTACTGTTTGACTGAAGTCAATTGGGTCGAAGTGTATGTGGGTCATCGATATATTTTCACAGAACTAGTTCAAGCTCCGCACTAATTTGGCATAGGCATGCATGACAAGAAGCGTCAATTTGTCAAGTATTGCCTAACGAAGCGTCAACAGAGAGTTGGACCTGTTCTTAAGCTCCCACTCATTCGACATCGGATTGAGCAGTGTTTGCGTCAAGCGCTTCACAGATTGTCCATTACTCCTCTCCATTTCAACGCTCAAACATCTACCTGTGGCAATTCTTCCGTATCTTGCTTGAATCTCGCTTCAAGCCACTGCGAAGATAATCTTAGATTGATGGTGAAGATTATGACTCCCCTATCTTTTTTTGACAGCATCTTCACTGCAAATCTCAGACAATGGAATGGCTCAGTACTCTACTCATTTAGAGGATATCCATTGCTCTTTTCTATTCGCAAAGAGGTACTCAATCACTACGAGTTTGTCCTCTCACTGCTGGAAAGAAATTAGGGACTGGCTCAAGCTATCTATCCTTATCTAGAAGAATACTACAATTCGTACATACCTGAATCTCGACGTCTCCAACGTCTGCCAACAGATAGATTGATTGGAAAACTAGAGATTACTGCCCAGATGCAATTTTCTCTATCTGCCAAGCGCTGTCCAAAGTCTTCCTAAATCATGTGCTAGATATCATTGGTTCCATATACATCAGGGCCATAGATAGTCCACTTTGCACATTCATTCAAGGTACTTGCCTTCCTCTTCAACATCTGACTGAACTTCTGGAAGCCGCTTCTAATTCTTTTGCCGATGCAGCACATTGGAACTTCTAATTCGATGATTTTCGCCAACCAGAGTCAGTTCTTGAAGACGAATTTGCTAAGATGGTTGAAGTGTTTGAACCAGCAGAAGTTGCAAGTATTCCAGCGTCTGCTGAAGAACTAGTTCAAGCGTCTCCACCAGAGGATATTTTTTACGCTACTGAATTCGTTGATTCTGTTGCTGCTGATATTGCTGAGGATCTCTCAATTGATGTACACGGTACAATTTTTGATCCTGCATATCAAGCTCCTCTTGACTCACTCAAGCATACATCCAGATTCAAGCGACCAGCTCCTCAAGCGCTTCCATCGGATGTGAGTCAAACGTTTGGACCTTTGCTGAAATCTATATTAGAGGAGATAAGCTGTCACGCTACTCAGAATGAAGAATCTCTTCACTGGATCAAGACCGATTTAGCAAAGATTGAATCCCAAATCTTGAACGCTCAAATAGGTCATATGAAAGATTCTGCTCAAGCGGCTGTTGGTGAGTGTCAAAAGAAATTTCAAGAAATGAGTGACGCTACTCGAGCTAACCAACTAGATCTAAAAGAACAATTTGAAAAACATCTAGACTCCTTAGAGACCTCGCTGAATGATGCTACCAGCGCTAAGATCCTCGCTTTGCAGGAACGTTTTGACAAGTGTCTGGATGATCTTACAGATTCTATGTCTCAAATTGCTCACCAGGTCAGTTTCCTCACAGAACATTTTCTGAAGAGTGATGATGGCAATAAGGGGGAAGAGAAAAGGAAAGGAAAGCTGAGGAGAGTGTCCAGTTCAAGTGCTTAAGAACCTCCTCCGCCTTCGAAGCGTCAGCTACTATCTCTTCCTTCTATGCTAAGTCTTCCATCTTGGATAACTAATGTTGGGATAAGTGATACTGCTGGAGCACCTAGTAGAACGCTAAGAGAACCTCCAAGAGCACTGTATCCAATTCTACCATTACCTTCTCGGGCACTGCTTGAACAGTTTGACATCCCTCTTCAAAGAGCATCTATTCCAGAACCTACAGATCCAAGAATTTTAGCTGAAGAGAGGCAGATGTCTGACTTCAACCGAACTTTCAGAATTTGCCTAAGGTATATTGGTATTGACCCAATTGATTGGGACAAGCACTTTGTTGCTTTTAAGAAAAGACAAAAGGAAGAAAATAAGCTCATAATCTACAAAGATCATGAAACGATGATGACTTTGGAAGATAACTTAAATGAAGCTATCCGAGTTGAAATGCCCAAGCGATACAAAGTTAGACCAAGTTATTAAAGTTTCTTTGATTTACATTATCTATATTCTTGTCTCGTATGAAATTTTTGTTCAGTTGTAAAAATGCGTGTAATCATTGATATATATAAAATGCATTTTTCAGCTGAAACATCTTGTTGAAGCGTAACTAACTTTAACTAACATTATCTAACCAAAGCTAACTTTTATTTTGGCTGTCTAACTCTTGAACTATACAAGAGTAAGTATCGCCATCATCAAAAAGGGGGAAATTGTTAGAAATTTCATGTTAGATGTTTTGATGATGACAATTAGGACTTTATGTTAGACCCCAAAATATGTAAGCTTGATTTTAGTAGAAATCATGTATAAGCTTTGAAGCGTTAGATTTGTAATAGGCTTTATAGGCTTTGTTTTGTTTTTATTCTAGATTGTTAGGCTAAGTAGTCTTAGGCTGAGCGTCTGATAATTTCTGAGTGAGTTTATCAGTGGTAAAGTTTGAAGACTCAAGCGCCTGAAGTCTGAATGAAGATAAAGTCTCCAAGCGTCCAAATGACCAGCTAAATCATGCGTTACCTAATAGGACATAAGTGATTCAAGGATGGATAAGTGTCCATCAATGACTGATTTCACCTGAATCTATTTCTAAGTTCGGAAGGAGTTTAATGCAAATATTCTCAACGCATTAAGTGCCAACGGGCATTTAATTCAAATGCATTAAATGCTGATAAGAGCATTAAATGTGATAAGCACTTTCATACGTACGGAGAAGCCACCCTATTGGACTGTCAACACTTCAAAGACTGCAGCACCAACTTTTGTGCAGCAGATTTTCAGGAAAAAGGACAAAATTTGTTCACTCGCGGAAGTGAGAGACACGCGCCCTTGCATGTGTCAAACGGACACTTTTTCCAAGAATGCCTATAAATAGAACTTCAACAACAAACCAAACAGAGAACAATTTTTATCAAGCCAAATTGCTGTTGCATTGAAGTCTCATTCCTTAAACTCTCAGAAAAGCCAAGTTGTTCATTTGCTTTGAGAGAGAGAGAGTAAGTTTTGCAGATATGTTTGAGTAAAAGTGAGTTGTCTTTCTGCAGAATTTGTATTTTAAATAACACGGTAAAGAATTTTTGAAACTTGTGTTCTCTAGTCTCTGTAGGATTTAGACACGTGTAACGAGTTTTGAATCTCAGCCATAAATTCATTAACCGCGGACGCGAGTTTTGTGTAATAGAGAGAAGTTACATTTGGTAATTCTCATATATAAAGATTTGGCATCCGAGTTAAAATTTTAAAAACGTTTGGCACTTTCAGAGTGTAATGCACGCGCCCGTTTGTACACTGACACGTACACAAACACGTACTATCTCTGAACCGTCATTTTGAAAAAGAAACATCTGATTACCCGCCAGTTTGATGTGATAGAAACGTGCGAGTAGAGTACAAAATAGACTTTTGATTCTACCCACTACTTCGAAAGAAGTTTGGAAACTTTATGCATAGCTTGTAAAGAAAATATTTTTATATTAAGAGTTGATTGGAATAGTTTCAACGCTGAACTTGATACCATTGGTTGGTATTTATTATAACTGTTGTAATATAGACGCTTAAAATCAAAGTCCTTTTTATGTTTGAGCGTCCAATATTTTATGCAAAAATAATACTGAGCGTTGATGATCATGCATCTGAAAATTTTGATCATTGACGCTTACAGTTATGTTCAAGTACAATTTTAAGGTTTCCCCTAAATTTGATAACTTGTACCATTTGTTTTTTATTTTTTTTTTGTTTTTCAAAGAAGGCTGTTAGACATAAATCAAGTGGATTCCCCCTAAATTATATGTCTAATAAAGTATGATGCTTGATGATTAAGCGTTTAAATCAACCATACCTAGTTCACTTCTCAAAGTGAGAAAACGTTGTTCATTGAGTGCTTTGGTGAAGATACCTGCCAATTGTTTGTCAGTTCCAATGAAGTGCATGGAGATATCTTTCTTTTGAACGTGGTCACGAAGAAAATGGTATCTAATGTCACTGTGTTTGGTTCTGGAATGAAAAACAGGGTTTTGAGTCATGGCTAGAGCGCTTTGGTTATCACAATGAATGGGGGTTGGACCTAAGATTATTCCGTAATCTCTGAGTTGTTGCCTCATCCATAAGACTTGTGCACAACAACTTCCTGCAGCTACATACTCAGCTTCAGCTGTAGAGGTAGCTATGGATTGTTGTTTCTTGCTATGCCATGAAACTAACCTATCACCTAGAAATTGACAAGTACCACTAGTGCTTTTACGATCTATTTTGCAACCTGCAAAATCTGCATCTGAGTAACCAATTAGTTCAAAAGGAGAATCCCTAGGATACCATAAGCCCACATTCTGTGTGCCTTTTAGGTATTTAAGGATCTTCTTGGCAGCAATTAAGTGTGACTCTTTAGGATCAGCTTGAAATCGTGCACACATGCATACCGAAAACATAATATCAGGTCTGCTGGCAGTAAGATAAAGAAGTGAACCGATAATACCTCTATAATTAGTAATATCAACTTTCTTTCCACTTTCATCTTTATCTAACTTAAGCGTTTGGCTTATTGGAATTTTTGAATATGATGCATTTTCCATACCAAATTTCTTAATCATATCTCGTGTATATTTAGCTTGGTTAATAAATATGCCATTAGGGAGTTGTTTAACTTGTAGTCCTAAGAAGAAAGTTAATTCACCCATCATGCTCATTTCAAATTGTTCTTGCATCATTTTCGAAAATTTCTCACACAGACGCTTGTTAGTAGAACCAAATATAATACCATCAACGTAAATTTGGACTAAGAGAATGTCTTCGTTATTGGTAATTTTAAATGACGTTGTGTCAACGCTGCCTTTTGAAAAGCCTTTACTAATAAGAAAGATAGAGAGAGTGTCATACCATGCTCGGGGTGCTTGCTTAAGCCCGTAAAGTGCTTTTTCTAGCTTGTAAACCATACCCTTACCATGATTGTTGATGAATCCTGGTGGTTGCTCCACATACACTTCTTCTTGGAGTTTACCATTCAGGAAGGCAATCTTCACGTCCATTTGATACACCATGAAATTGTTGAACGCTGCATATGCTAGAAACATGAGGATTGCTTCAAGACGAGCGACAGGATCGTATGTCTCATCAAAGTCAATACCCTCCTCTTGGCAATATCCTTGAGCTACGAGTCTGGCCTTGTTTCTTATAACAATGTCATTCTCATCCATCTTGTTTCTATATACCCATCTAGTTCCATTAACTCCTTGGTGAGTTGGTCTTGGTACTAGCATCCAAACCTTATTTCGTTCGAACTGATTAAGTTCTTCTTGCATAGCTTCAATCCAACTTGGGTCGCTTAGCGCTTCATCTACTTTCTTAGGTTCCATTTGAGATAGAAAGCTTGCGAACATAGCCTCATTGAACGTAGCGGCTCTAGTCCTAACAGGTGCTTCAATATCTCCAATAATCTGCTCAGGTGGATGATCACGCAGCCGTAGTCTGTCTGGTTGGAAGGGGTTAAGAGGTTGAACAGGCGGTTGAGGAACATATGCTTGACTTTCTTCTTGCGTAGGCGCTCCAAGTTCACAATTCCTTGTGTGCTCTTGATGATCATTCTCTTCATGATCATCAGCATTTCTTACATGATTATCTAGAGTAATCTCACGAGTAATCTTAGGAGGTGGCACTGAGATCTCATCATCGTCGTCAGTATCTTCATCAAAAGTAATTTTAGACGCTTGATGACGTAGATCTTCAATTCCTACATCATTTAAATTAACCTTACTCGGTTCTTGGTTAGCATCATAAAAAACAACCTGAATAGATTCCTCAACCTTTGATTTGATTTTATTGAGAATGCGAAAATTCTTTCCATTCTTGGCGTAGCTTAGAAAGATTCCCTCATCCGCTTTAGGATCAAAAGTCTTTAGGCTTTGGGATCCATTATTATGGATAAAACATTTAGAACCAAAGACGTGAAAATATGAAACATTTGGCTTACGTCCCTTCCACAATTCATATGGAGTTTTCCCATGCTGTTTGTTGATCATGCAGCGGTTTTTAGTATAACATGCAGTGTTGATCGCTTCGGCCCAAAATCTAGGAGCGAGCTTGGATTCTGCTAACATAGTCCTAGCGGCTTCCTTAAGCGTTCGGTTCTGGCGCTCAGCAACACCATTTTGTTGGGGAGTTCTGGGAGCTGAATACTCATGATGTATTCCATTTTCTGCACAAAACTTCTCAACAATCTTGTTAGTAAACTCAGTACCGTGATCGCTTCTTATTCTTGCAACCTTAAGATTTTTCAATATTTGAAGTTGCCGAATAAGCGTTGTTAACTTGTCACATGTTTCATCTTTGGATGAAAGAAATTCCACCCAACTAAATCTAGAGAAATCGTCTACTATCACCAAAGTATACTTTTTACCGCTTACACTGATCGTTTGAATAGGTCCAAACAAATCCATGTGAAGTAGTTCAAGTATTCTAGAGGTAGATAGATGAGGTTTTCTCTTGAATGATGATTTAACTTGTTTACCCATTTGACAAGCGTCACAAAGACGATCCTTATGAAATGGTCCATTTGGTAATCCCTCTACAAGATTTTGACTTATTAGCTGAGAGATTGTCTTAAAGTTGAAGTGATTCGTTTTTCTATGCCATAACCAACCCATTTTAGATTCACTTTAGCAACAAAACATGTTGGGTTGTTATCATGTATTGAACCCCAATCTACTAAATATACGTTGTTAGTTCTTTTTCCTTTCACTTTAGTAGAATTAGTCTTAGCGTCGTTTATATAGCAATAGTCACTTGAGAATATGACTTCAAAGCCTTTATCACAGAATTGACTTATGCTTAATAAATTGTGCTTCAGACCCTCAACAAAATAAACATCACTTATCATGATGTTCCCCCTATGCACAGTACCTATACCTTTGGTTTTACCTTTGGAGTTGTCACCAAATACAACCTGAGGACCATTGGCAGCTTGATAGTTAACCAGAAGATCTTTGGAACCAGTCATGTGCCTTGACGATCCACTATCAAAGTACCATACAGATGTATCGGCTCTAGCTCTAGGTACCTGCAATCAAAAAGGGAAGTTCTATTTCTGTTTAGGTACCCATTGTTGCTTGGGTCCTTCAACATTAGTAACCTTGTTAGTTTGAATTAGAACTTTAGGAACCCATATTTGCCTCGTCTTCATTGTAGGAATACTGGCCTTTTTGGGTTTCACATTGTGTTGTGTGTGCTTTTTGGGTGTATAATAATATCCTTGATTATAATAATAGTCATAATCATAGTCATAATCATAATCATCATAGTATTGATAATATGATCTTGACTGTCTTGGATATTGACGCTGATATTTCCTTGGCACTGGCTTGGGTTGCACTTTTGGTGCTGGACGCTTAGCGCTTGATTCACAGTGGTCAGTTTTATCTTTAGCCTTTTGAGCGTTTGGATAAACCCGTCTTTGTGAATCATTTGCCTTAGCCTTAGCCTTGCCTGAGTTAGCTTTGACTTTCTCATTTGGCCTCTTATCATTGTCACTAGGTTCATTTTGTGTTTGACCGGTCTTCTCACCAAATAATCTGGTTACTTCAGTCACATTATCCAGCTGTCTAGAAGCTTTTGATAATGATGAGATGAACTGCTCTTATTTAGCAAGTCTATCGATCAAATCAGCTTCTCTCTTGACTATTATATCAAGATCACCTTTCAATTGAATAATTTCACTCTCAAGCGATTGGTTCTTCTCAATGCACTGTTGCTGAACCCGCAACTCTGCTCTGAGTGTCACTTTATCTCTTGTGAGTGATGAGATAATAGCGAGATCATTTTGATATATTTTGGCAGCTTCTTGACATTCATTGTAGTATTCTTTGACTTTGTCAAGTAATTCATCATAAGAAAGTGGAATTGATAATTCATTGATTACCTCAAGAGACGCTTCATCATCTCTGGCCATGAGACATATGAGCGCTGAGTCATCTAATGGCTCATCATCATCACTACTTTCTTCTGATGATTCTAAATCTTCAGGTGCGGGTGCTGGTTCTGATTCCGCTAGCAAACCTTGTTGACGAAGGTTGCTCCTGAATTGGTTTCTATCCAAGTATTCCTGCCTTGAGGGCTTGGATACGTTTGGATAAGGGCAATTTACCTAGTAGTGCTCTGGTTTCCTGCAATTATAACAAAGATTAGTTTTAATCTTTTGTTCATTTGTTAACTTTGCAATGTGTGGTTTTGGGACCACTGGAATTGGGAGACTTTGAGTAGACGCTTGGTATTGAGCAGGCGCTTGGGGTGAAGGAATAGAATACTGAGGCGCTTGAAACTGTTGTTGCACAGGAGAAGGCGCTTGATATGAACTTTGTCCTTGATTATTGAAACATTTTCCTTTCTTTTCATATCTCAAGAACTTCCTGAATCTATTCAGTAAAGCCAACTCTTCTTCCTCATTGATATTTGAATTCTTTCCTTTATTACCCGATTTACTTTTGATTGATGTAATAAGCGCTCCAGATTCAATCACTGGACTACTCACAAAATCACTATCAGAGTTCAACTCGAACTCAAATGCTTTTAGCTCTGAAAAGGCGTCTTTTGGAGTTAGGAGATCCAGCATATTTGATTCTCTCATAACGGTTGTCTTCATCAAGAATTTACTTGGTAAGCTTCTAAAGATTTTAACCACCATTTCTCGGTTCTGTAAGTCCATTCCCAACGATGTAAGTTCTGTAACTAGAGCTGTAAATCTTATATCCAATTGCTCTAACGTTTCATTGGGTAGCATCTTAAATCCGTTAAACTTTTCCTTGGCAATGGAAAGTTTGTTTTCTTTGATTTGAGCTGAACCACCACAAATCGTAGCCAACTTATCCCATATTTCTTTAGTTGTTTTGCAAGACTTGATCTTGTTAAATAAGTTGTCATTATCACCAATAGCCGTATATAGGGCGTTACGACCAACATTGTCCAAATTAGCTCTTCGACGCTCATCTGGGGTCCATTATTGTTTTGGTTTTTCAACGTAACCATCGGGAGTTTCTTCTGTGGCTCCAGGCGCTCTTGTGATAACTTTGTATATTTTGATTGGCCCATCTGAAATAATATCACACATGTCATCATCACATGAACAGAGATATGTAAATGCTTTAACTTTCTATGTGTCAAAATTTGATTCAGTCAGTTTGGGAACTTTAGCAAATGCCAAATCGAAAATTTTTAAACGCAACTAGATTTTGAAAGAAAAGGATCTAAACAAGCAGTTATGCTTGGAAATTTGAAAATTTCAATTTTAACCGCTCTGATACCACTTGTTGGTCCCAAGTGGCATACGAAAGGGTCTAGAAGGGAGGGGGGGTTTGAATAGACCCTGAAGTCTTTTTCGACTTCAAAAGATTTCGTATTAAAAGATTTTTGGACGCTTGAAAAGATAGACGCTTGAAGTGTCTAACGCTTGACTTAAGCGTTTGCTTAAAAATATTGGCGCTTCGGCGAAGCGTCTGATGAAGACTGTTTTTAGAAAGTTAACTTAGACTTCACGATTTGAATACTTTAACCAAGTAGGTTTAAGCGTTCAGTTCTTTAATCAGTGTTAGCACAGTGGAATGATTTTTGTTGTCTTCTTTTAAAAGCTTTAGCGTACAAGAGGTTTCTTAGTTGCTTAGCGTTTAATTGTGTTTTACTTAATCAATTTATGCAATGATATGATAGATAAAAGAATTGACTGAAAAGTAAATGACACAATATTTGTAAGGTTCGTTGAGTGGTGTAATCTCAACTATGTCCTTCTTCTCCTCGAACACTTGGAGGCAATCCACTAAAATGATTCTCAAAGAATCACACAGAATCTTCTACAAATTAGGGAGAGATGGATGTCGATGACTTGAGCTCCTTGATCACACAAATTTCTGCTCCAAATCACTTCAATCCCCTTACTTCTTTCACCCAGAAATAATGCAAGTATCCAACTTCGATTTCACACAGATCGCGAGGCTTGGATAGGGGTTTTTCTAAAAGAGTTTGTTTGATTTTGATGAAGTTCAAACAACTGGAATATCTCAGTAGTAGAGTAGTTTCTTCAAAAAGAATGTTTGAGATATTGGGTTGACTGTCTCAGGATTTGATGAAAAGCAAAGAGAATATTTTCTTGGGTATTCTGGCTTTTCTGAGAGTTTAAGGAATGAGACTTCAATGCAACAACAATTTGGCTTGATAAAAATTGTTCTCTGTTTGGCTTGTTGTTGAAGTTCTATTTATAAGCATTCTTGAAAAAAGTGTCTGTTTGACACATGCAAGGGCGCGTGTCTCTCACTTCCGCGAGTGAACAAATTTTGTCCTTTTTTCTAAAAATCTGCTGCAGAAAAGTTGGTGCTGCAGTCTTTGAAGTGTTGACAGTCCAATAGGGTGGCTTCTCCGTACGTCTGAAAGTGCTTATCACATTTAATGCTCTTATCAGCATTTAATGCATTTGAATTAAATGCCCGTTGGCATTTAATGCACTGAGAATATTTGCATTAAACTCCTTTCGATCTGACGCTTCAGGAGAATGATTATCATTTGATAGACGCTTCATTCATGAGCTGAAAGTTCCAAATAATCCGGAGGACTATTTAATGTTTAGACGCTTGGAAAAGTCTTCAGACTTCATTTAGAAGTGTAGACGCTTGAGACTTCAGTCTTTGTTACTTGACACCTCACTCAGAACATGTCAGGCGCTTAGGGTGAACTTCTTCAAACTTCATTCACTATTGACTTCTTGGACGCTTGGAGTCTTCAGATTTCGCAGTCTTGATAAGCTCACTCAGAAAGTATCAAACGCTTTAATCTAAGCGACTTCTTGATCTAAGAATGTCAAAAGTAAAAGATAAAATAAAGCCTATACATTTCTAATGTTCAAAAGCTTATACAGGTATCTATGAAATTTAAGCATACATAACTTTGGGGTCTAACAAGATTCCTAATTGTTATCATCAAAATATCTAACATGAAATTTCTAACACATTGAGGTCTCATTCCTTAAACTTCTAGAAAAGCCAGAATATTCAAGAAAACATTCTCTTTGCTTTTCTTCAATTCCTGAGACAGTCAACCAATATCTCAAACATTCTTTTCGAAGAAACCACATTACTATTGAGATATTTCCAGTTGTTTGAACTACATCAAAATCAAACAAACCGTTTAGAAAACCCCATCCAAGCCTCACGATCTGTGTGAAGTCGAAGTTGAATACTTGCATTATTTTTGGGTGAAAGAAGCAAGGGGATTGAAGTGATTTGGAGAAGAAATCTGTGTGATCAAGGAGCTCAAGTCATCGACATCTATCTCTCCTAATTTGTAGAAGATTCTGTGTGATTCTTTGAGAATCATTTTAGTGGATTGCCTCCAAGTGTTCAAGGAGAAGAAGGACGTAGTTGGGATTACACCACCCAACGAACCTTACAAATATTGTGTCTTTTACTTTACAGTCAATTATCTTATCTATCATATCATTGCATAAATTGATTCAGTAAAACACAATCAAACGCTAAGCAATTAAGAAACAACTTGTGACTCTAAAGCTTTCCAAAAGAGAAGACTCTAAAATTATTCCGCTGTGCTAACACTGATTAGAGAACTGAACGCTTAAACCTACTTGGTTAAAGTATTCAAATCTTGAAGTCTAAGTTAACTTTCTAAAAATAGCCTTCATCAGACGCTTAGCCTAAGCGTCTATATTTCAAGTAAGCGCTCAGTCAAGCGTCTACATTTTAAGCGTCCAAAACCATTTCAATACGAAACTTTTGAAGTCGAAAAAGACTTCAGGGTCTATTCAACCCCCCCCCTAGACCCTTTCGTATGCCACTTGGAACCAACAATGTTTATTAGCTATTGTATTCACTGTGTAATGACTCATATGATACTGTATACTAGGTTATAAAATACTGTATAATGGTTTTTAAGATGTAACTGTATGATGTATAAACACACATTATATAATGGGTAATAAGATACTGTATAATGTGTTATAACATGCTGAATAGTTGTTTATAAGATACTGTATAATGGTTTGAAATCACTAATTTTATGTTACTAATCACACACTGTATATCACAATTGTATTTACTGTATATTTGTTTATTAGCTATTGTATAATGTTTATTAGCTATTGTATTCACTGTATAATGAGTTATATGATACTGTATATTGGTTTATATGATACTATATACTGGGTTATAAGATACTGTATAATGGTTTATAAGATTGTAACTGTATGATATATAAACACACACTGTATAATGGGTTATAAGATACTGTATAATGTGTTATAACATATTATATAGTTGTTTCTAAGATACAATATAATGGTTTGAAATCATTAATTGTATGTCACTAATCACACACTGTATATCATCATTTTATTTACTGTATAGTGGTTTATAAGCTACTGTATGATGTTTAAAATCAATAATTGTGATGTATGTATGTATACACATGAGAATCAACAGAGAATGAAGAACCATAGATAGATTGAGTGAATATATATACACAAAATCACGAAAAAAGTGTTGTAAGTACTGGCTTTTCTTCACAGAATTTGCACCATAATATCCACTCTCTGATTCTGACCCTAAGCCATTAATAGCACAGGTTTAGGACAATGAAAGATGTAGATGCACAAGTTTAGGACAATTATGACTACTGTGTTGACGATGATGATGAATTGACCATGATGATGAATCGAGCTTGATGATTAATTGAGTTTGATGATGAATAATGTAAATATTCTACGTTCTGTGAAAAATATTGATGTGTTCTGTGAACTGATCGAATTTTAATTAGAAAGAAAAAATGAATTGGAGAGAAGAATCTGTTATGGCGCAATAAGTGGGATTTGATTTTGATCCAGCATGATATTTGCGTGAGTTTGTTACGTTCATTGACTAAAATGCCTCTGCCATCCTAAAAAAAATTATACATTCTGAAAAATGGAGTTAAATCCAGACCTTGGGATCAAATGGTATCAATGGTGCAGATTGGGTCTTATATCTTACCAAATGTAATGGGATGTATTTGATCCATACCCTATATATATTTGTGTGTGTGTGTGTATGCGCTATTATAAAAAGAAACCATGTTTTTACTCACAAATGAAATTTGTTTTTAGACTTTTTACATATATTTGTTGTAAATCCTGTTTTATGTGCAGCGAAAAGAAATAATATATCCGGATTCACAAGCCGGATCAATTTTGATTTTTAATAATTTTTATGTAAAAGGGATGAAATCGAATTTCATCAGATTTACTAACCTTGTAGAAGAAAATAAATTCTTAATCTTCAAGTATAGTAGCAACCCCGGATTCCTATCTATAGATATCATGCTGGAAAAAATATTTGAAGGAAAAATCCACCTCCTCTGAACCTAATGAGGCCGACAGCTATAGTGGAGGGGAGAGGAAATTTTTCTCTCTTCTCTTGTTATGCAGTAGTGTTATGATTCACTTAGGTTTTTCCATTTAGGGTTTGTGTATTTAAATGAAATGATGGACTTGAATTTAATTAATTCCTTCAGCCCACCAACCTCATTATACATGCCTAAAGTGAGGCCTAGTGGGCTAAATTGACTTTCAACTTAGTCCACTTATTAATTAAGTTCAACATAAATTAACCTAATTAATAAATGATATTAATTAATAATTATCTAAATTAATTAATTCAATTATTGATTTAGGCTAATAGAAAAATAATAAATCAATCTAATTATTTATTATTAATTTATTTCAAATAATCTAATTAAATAAATAAATAAATTTTTTAGCAAATGACAAATTACCTGAACCATATTTGATAATTAGAGATTTTCCTTTACTTATTATGAAAACATGGGTGTCACAAAGCTTGTATTAAGTTATTTAAATTGTTTTTTTCTTTTGGAATTAATAATTTTCAGCTTTCCTAACAACTCAATTAAAGAATATCTGAAAGTGAAACATGCAGGAAAATTGCATTTTTGGTACACTAATATGGCCTGCACGTTTCTTTGGTACACTAATATGGGGGGTAGCAATTTAGGTACTCCATGGCCTAAATTGCCTGAAATTGCTAACTTGTCCGTCAAAAATGCTAGAAATTGTTGATGTGGCAGCCGAAAAAAGTTAAAATTGAGGAATTTTCAGAATCGAAGGGAAATAGATGACATGGCGGCCAGAATGATTTGGTGACATGGCGGCTATTTGGACAAAGTTGAAAACTTTTGCTTCTATGGAGGTTTGAACCCATGACTCTTGAGATAAAAATGAGCACTTCCACCACTACACCACATGCTCAATTTGTATTAGTATGCTTTAGTTTAGTTACTTATGACATTATTTTAGTAGATGTCTTAGTAATATGTAGTTATCGATATTTTATATAAGAAATATCTATAAATAATATTAATTATAGAAATATTATCAATATATATATATATATACTAAAATCTATAATTAAAAATTAAAGTATTTAAGAAAAGAGTAATTATATATTTCAAGTATATAAATGTTTTATTTAACATTTATCATAAATTATACAATTATTTCAATTATGACATATATGATATTATATATTTTTGTACATTTACATATTCTTATAAATATTTAATATGTATTTGATATTTTGAAAAAGTGCAGATATATAAAAAAATATAAAGTTCTATATGTTTGTTTTATTTATGGAGAAATTAAATCAAAAAATATACGCACATCTAATTAAAGATTTTATGTTAGATATAATTTTTTCTAGAAAAATAGTACAAATATACACTTAGAAGATTCATTTACACAATTTATCAACTAAAATATATTAATTTCTAATAATAATAATAATAATAATAAATATATATAAAATTAATTTTGTAAACTCATTAAATATTTAAATATGTTTGTTTTTAAATTTTTATATTTATTTGTATTTTTCAAAAAAAAAATTCTTATGATAAATTTTTTAATATATTTTATTTTTTTCTGATTTTATTAATATATTTTATCTTTTTTTATTAATTTTTAATATATTTTATTTTTTTTGGTATATTTTTTAGTAGATTTTTTATATTTTCTGATAACTGCTTTTTATATTTTTCATTCTGATACATTTTCTAACATTTTTGTTTTCTGAATTTCTTTAATATATTTTATTTTTTCTAATAAATTTTTTAATATATTTTATTTTATGATAAATTTTCTAATTTATTTTTTTGATAAATTTATTATTTTCTGATAATTTTTATTTATAAAATTTTAAGTACATTGATTCTTTCTGATTAATATTTTAATATATTGTATTACAATATTGTTAAAGTTATATTTTTATGTTAAGAAGAAATTTACTTGGGAAAAGAATATTGATAAGTCGTAGATTGAAATAGTCTTATAAGTAACTAAACCAAAGCTAAATAAAACAAGTTGTGGCATGTGGTAGAGTGGTAGAAGTGTAAAATTTTAGCTCTTAAGTCATGGGTTCAAACCTCCCAATAGCAAAAACTTTAGGATGTGTTTGGTTTTGTTTTGGGTTGGGTTTTTGACCAAAATCCAGCCCAAAACTTGTTTGGTTGCAGATTATTTGGCCAAACATGGGGCCCATGTTTGGCCAAATACCCAACATGAGTTTGGCAAAAAAATCCAAAAACTTCTAGATTCTCTCTCTCCTCTCTCTCTCTATCTGCATCATTTCTCTCTCTCTCTCTCTCTCTCTCTCTCTCTCTCTCTCTCTCTCTCTCTCTCTCTCTCTCTCTTCTCCGGTTCTCCCTCTCTCTGTGTTATCTCTCTCTCCCCGAGAAATACGAAAAAAAAAATTCAAGCTCTCCGAGAAGGGTTTCCGAAACTGTAGTCTCTTGAGATAATTCTTCTTCTCCGCCGCGGATTTTCAGATAACTCTCCTCTTCTACAACTACTAGTACTACTATTATATATATATATATATATATTAATAACACTCACTGAGTGTGTTTGTGTGTGTGTTTCGTGGTGTGCGATATAATTATATATATTTATATATATAGAAAAGGAAAGGAAGTGATTGAAGAGAGAAATAAGGCAAAGCATTGGCTTTGAGAGATAGATATTGTGTTAGATCTGTTCAATATAGGATGAGTACAAGCAGGGGAAGCGGCGCCGGCAATGGAGGCGGGGTACAACTCATTCCGGCAGGGTCGCGGGAGATGGTACAAAGCTTGAAGGAGATAGTGAACTATTATATATATAAATATATACACGTATATTATATATTATATATTATGTAGAATATATTATTCATATCATATTACATATTACATATCTACGCCCAGGGACAAGATGATTCCAAAGAGAGATTACGCTTATGGAAGATTTACTGGACCTAATGCAGGGAGTAGTAAATCGAGGAACCCCCAGTTTCTCACAAGGATACTTTTGCAAGGGTCACCACAGATTCACAAACTATTTTCACAATTTAATAATCCGTCAATGAAATTAAATCATCAAGAATTTTCATACAAACGCCCAAAAACGCCAAATAACACGGCTAAAAACGGCAACAGTATGAGTTTCATTCTTGACTATCTAATTCCAGCCAGTGTATTAAATCAACCCATTAGAGTCCATACCATAACGAAAATCTCTTTTCAGAATTATCAAACCATGATTTTTAGAGGAATCATGAGAGTTCAGATATAATTTATCACAAAAGGATTTAGCCTATAAGGCTCATCCTTAAACACAAAGTAAAAATAAAATTAAACTGTAAGATAAAGAAAACTTACAAGATAAACTCTTCTTTTATTATAGCAACTTCAGTAATATACAAGAACTTGGTATTTTACACTGGAGATGGAGGCTGAAGCAAGTGAGGGAGAGGGATTTTAGAGAGAGAGAGAGAGACTATCTGATTTCTAAGGCTTACAAATACAAAGGCCTGCCCCTCTATTTATAAGAATTTGAGGCGGCGGATCTCAAACCACAATTAAAAATAGTTTATACTATTTACACAGTGATTTACTATTGAAATAGTAATACTGTTATGAACAGTACCCGGTTATGAACAGTTCCAAATAGTATTTCACTACTCTTGATAATTTTCTGTCACTTTTTCTGCTTGGATTTCCCTCTGTGCAAATCTTCTTTGAGATTCTCCAATATTGTATCAAAATTGTCTTCGATTGACACGTCATTTGGATCCTGTGCATCCTGGAAATTAATATCTTCAAAGTTATTACCTTTGGATGATGCCATAGAAGTATCACTTCGTTCTTCTTCGATCCAGTCTTCTATTAATTTTGTCTTCATTTCTTCAAGATATTTCTCAATGAGTTGTTCTCTTGAACTGGTGCCTTCTTGCTTTTTGAGCTGTTGAGATATTTCCGCAATGTTGATCAGGGGAATTTGCATCTTCTGCTGCTTTTTATGATACAGCCTTTTGTATTCCTCTATTTTCTTTTCAATTTTATTTATAGTATCTATACATTTTAATTCTTTGGTTTCAGGATCCTCTCGCATCATGGTATCCCAGAATTTTGTATAGGATAATCTCATAATAGAGGGATATTATCCTCATCATGATCCACTTGGGGAAGCCATTTCCAGATCCAAGAAATTGAAAATTCAATAAAAAAAGTAGAATGTCTCGATTTTTTCTGATTTTTGAGACTGTGATAGTTCTAAAATTTTTGGAGAATATGTATTCCATTCTTCAAATAATCCTATGAGGATTTCTGGCAAAATTTCCTTTTTGGGGCCATAGAATTTCCACCATTTTAAAAACCAATTGTGCATAAAGTGGTTATAAACCTCTCCGCATATTTTGATGAACCAAGTATGACTATGGCTCGGGTTTTCATATAAGAAAACTTTTTCAAAGGCTTCAACATAATCCCAATAATTATATTTAATAGGAGTATTGTTGAAATAAAATTGTTTTTCTTTGAATGGAGATATTCCCCATTCTTCTATGGATATAATCCTTTTAACAATTATTTTGGAAAATTTATAAATTTCCTCATTACTGCCACTATGATAGTGGTTTATTTCACATAGGCCACTATTTTGGAGATATTTTCATAATATTGTTGGAATTTATAACTTCCAAAAGTATCACTATGAGTGTTTAAATATCTTTCAAGCAATTCCCAGGGCTTATTATCCCTTTTCAAATCATTTTCAGTAAGAAAGAGTATAACTCTTTTGTCATCATTTTGGATATAGCCCATATTATGGACATCTGCTTCCTCATCTTCATTTCCCACAATTTTAGAATATGAGGGAGAAGCTTGGGTATGACCCTCTTTTTGTTTCTTGAATTCAAGAAATTCCTTATATAAAGGATCTTGAGCTGATGATAAATCAGCTGCTATTAGCTTCTTTCTTCCATGTTGTGTCAGAATATTATCCTGACCTCTTCCACGACCACCTCTGCCTCTATAAGAGGAGAGTCCTCTTCCATGAAACTGCATTTCTGTCATATTAAAATTCTTTGATTAAGCAGAGAGTCTATTGAGCAAGCCATTGACAAATTGTAATTCCCATAATAAGCATTGATTTTTGTGCTTTAGAGCACAACTTCTATATGTTAAACTCTGCATTTGGAACTCAGGAGAATTGATTTCAGTTTCCCAATAGTTGAGACTTTTCTGAAGATAATATCTTCTAATTTGAAGTCTTTTAATGCAATTAGCATCTCCATATATTTTTAAATAATAAGGATCATTAATTGGATCAGGAACCCCAATTCTTCCTAAGTAGCGACGATGATGGGGAAGAACATAATATACTGAACAACCATATAATTGTGAATATATAATTTTTGCATTGTTTGTATAGAGGAATATTCTGAAAATCTTGATCCTGCAAAATTCATGATAAATATTCTCTAGTCAGAAAATCTGGAAGATTATTATCTTCTCCTTTTTTATAAATAATTTCAAAATCAAAAGGAGCGAGATGCGCCTGCCATCTAGCAAACATTTGCTTAGAAACATCATGTTTAAAATCTTTTTGAAACATAAACTTGGCTGCTTTACAGTCTGTTTTTATCACAAAATGTTGATTATATAAATCATCTTGAAATTTTAATACACATTTTACTATGGCAAGAATTTCTTTGGCTATTGTAGCATAATTCTTTTGACTGTCATTCCATTTTCCAGAATGAAATCTGATAAGATTTTCTTGTTTTGTAATAGGATTAATTTGTTTTAAAATACCACCATAACCAATTTCAGAAGCATCAGTTTCCACAATTTTTTCCCAATTTGGGTTAGCTAGCATTAAACAAGGTAAAGTTTTCACCTTTTCTTTTATTTTCTTTACAGCATTAGTATGCTGTTCTGACCAAGGTTTTGGTTTCTTTTTTAATCTATCATATAAAATAGCTGTGTCTTCAGCAAGATTTTTATAATAGGCTGAAATATAATTCAGGCTTCCTAAAAATCTTTGTAACTGAGTTTTATCTGTAATTTCATCAGGAAATTTAGAAGCAAAATCAATACTTCTATTGATAGGGATAATATTACCTTTCTCAATATTATGACCAAGAAATCTAACATTCGTTTGGAATAAAGACATTTTTGGTTTAGATATTACCAGGCCATTTTGAATAATAATTTTTCTAAACATATCTAAATGTTTAAAATGAGATTCTATATCCTTGGAAAATACAAGAATATCATCAATATATACGATAATAAATTCACTATAAGGAGTAAAAATATCATTCATTATTTTTTGAAATTCTGACGGAGCATTCTTTAATCCAAAAGGCATAACATTCCATTCATAATGTCCTATAGGAACATTAAAAGCAGTTTTATATCTATCAGCTTTATTAATCTGAATTTGCCAATATCCTGATTTTAAATCAAATTTAGAAAATATAATGGCATTATATAATCTATCCAACAAATCTTTTTTATTAGGAATTGGGTGTCTTATCCATTTTAGAACCTTATTAAGAGCTTATAATTAATTACAAGCCTAGGAACTCCTCTTTCTTGTTCACTATGTTTATTAACATAAAATGCAGTGCATGACCATGGAGATTGAGACGGACAGATTAATTTTTTACTAAGCAAAGATTCAATTTCTTTTTTACATAATTCTAAATATTCAGAATTCATTTGACAAGGTCTTGCTTTAGTAGGAATATTTTTTCATCAAAATCATTTTCATATGGTAGATCAACAATATGTTTTTTCCTATCCCAGAAAGCATTAGGATGATCATTACAAATTTCTAAACAGAATTTATTATGTAAAAGTTTTATTTTATCTTGTAATTTTGGATTTTGTAGTTTGTCTTCTATGGTTAAAAGACAAACTTCATTTTTAAGAAAATTTAATTGATTTTCTTTTGCTTTAATTTGTTCATACATTCCATGTAATACTTTGGTAAAAGGTTTTGTGATAAATTTCAAATGTATAGGCTTATTATTATAAGTACCTATAATTCCTTCTTTATTTACAGTTATAAAAGGATAAATTTTTGTTATAAAAGGTGATCCAAGTATAACTTGGTTTGAAATATTTTTAACAAGTAAAAAACTTGTGGGTATGCAAGTTTTATTAATACAAACAAAAGCTTTGGGAAGCTTAAAACTGATATCCAGTTTTTGTCCTCCAGCATGGGATAAAGAATGAGTAGTTTTTTCAAAATATCTTGTAGGAATTAATCCTTCTTGTATTACGTTTAAATCAGCACCACTATCAATTAAAGCAATAAATTCTTGAGAAAAATAATTATCTATTAATAAAGTTATTTGTACAGTCCATTTTGGGACATAATTTGTTCCAGAGTATTTAAGAAATTATCATTTGAAAATTGAAGAGTTTGCATATTAACTATTGGTTCTTCTTGAAGAGAATTAGTTTCAGAATTATGTTCTAATCTTGATATTCTATTATCAAGGACTTTATTTTCTTGTTTTAAAGAATTAATTTCTTTCTTTAAATGATTTATTTCTATCATAAGGTCATTTACTGATGTAGGAGTGTTTACTACCTGTCTACCTTTTAATAATTTATAAAATTCTGACATAGAATATGGTTCTGGAGAAGTTATGACTTCCTCAGGGACATTTCGTGTGTGAATAGAAGTACTAGGAGTAGTAGGAATATTGTCAATTTGATCAATTATTTTTGATCTGAAATCCGAATCCTTTATATGTTTTAGTAGTTCAAAAATATTTTGGCTATCTAAAACATTTATTTCCATATCTTGAAATTGAGATAGAATTTTATAATATTCTTCATTTTCCAAATTATTAATACAAGGTTGACCTTTACTACATGGTTCACATTCTGACTCCGATGTAGATTCCAATTCTGATATTATTGACTCATTATCTAAAACTTTAAGCCTTTCAGAATTACTACTATCTTCAGAATATGATTCTGTTTCTGAATTATCAGTATCCGAGTTTAATAAGATTTTGGATTTTTTTTTTTTATAACATCACCTATTTGAAGGTTATTAATTTTCTTTTTAGTCCAACAATTTCTTGCATAATGACCAGGTTTTCCACATTTTCTACAAACAATAAATTTTATTTTAGCTTGTTTATTTTCTTCCTTTTCTTCTTTTCTTTTTAATTTTTTCTCCCATTTCTTTTGAGAATATTTTCGTTTTCTTTTCAGATATTTAAATTTTTTATCTTTATTCTTTTCTTTTAAAGGTTTAAGTTTATGAGAAGAAGGGATATCCATGCCAAATTGACTACAGAATTGGCCTAATTGTTTTCTTTCTATGAGGTTTTGTCTTTTTAATTGTTGATTTAATTTTATTTCATTACAAAGATGTAATCCTTCTTGGATACATACGCCAATTAATTTACCATAGGTATAATTATCATAAGGAATAGATATTAAATCACCTCGTAAATTCCTTCTAACTCTTTCAGCAAATAAATGAGGTAACCCATCAATAAATTTAGATTTCCAATGAGAACTATTACTTTCAGGTAATTCCATGACTCTACTTAGGAAAGTATCTTTATACCATCTAAAATCTGTTAGTGTTTTACACTTAAGATTTTGTAATAATGTTCTAATTGTTTCACTATTATCAGAATATCTTCCAGTAAAATGTTCAACAATATTAACGATTAAAGTATATACTGAATTTTCAACTAATTTATTATCTTCCTGTTTAACAGTGTTTAAAATTTCATCTTTATTTGCTTGGGTTAAATAATGATCCCACCATCCTTTTAATTGACCTGTAAATTCTGCAATTATCATTTTTGCAACAGTCCTATCTGTATTATTATTGCTTTTACAAATGGTAGAATACATAAGCATTCTGTGAACAACATTATAAATTTGTTTCTCAGTATAACCATCAATATTCCATTCATAAATATTTTTGCCACTATAACTATTACTAAGAATAAATTCTTGTTCTTCATGTAAAACGTCCATAGGAGAAGATCTCCTGTAATAATATAACCTTTGACTGGGTTTATTTGCCCATTTTTCCTTATCAATTTTATTAATTGTATCAACATTTTCATCTAGTGTATTTATGGTTAATTTCTCCTTTAGTATTTTCTCAACTTTTGATGCAAGTCGTTGAATATTATTATCAATACGAGATCCTTCTCTTAGAGTATTCTCAAAGTCTTCTTCTAAAGTATTTATTGTTAATTTATCAAATTTGTCTTTTAAGAATTTTTCTAATTCTGTAGTAGATTTTAATTTAAAATCTCGAATTTCAGGAGGAGGCTGAATACTGGGACTTGCAGTGTGACCTTTTCCATTATGACCAGTATGACTAGTACCAATGATTTCAAGATCCTTTTCAGGAAGTTTAGATTTATCTATTAATATACTTAGTTTATTTATTCTATCATGTAAAGAAGCTATTTGTTCTCCTAACACATTCAAAAACATATTAGCATAGTTTTGTTGTTCAATAAGAATATTAATATGTTGACATGTAACTTGTAAAGTATTGTTTTCAAATATTTTTGAAAAGGCAAGAAAATTACAGATTTTCCCTTCTTTTTCCATTTGAAATGCTTGTGAAGGAGGATAAATATCTTTATTTATTTGTCCATTTAAAAGTTTATAATTTCTTTCTATTACAGCGATATATTGTTCAACATATGTAGACATAAACCATGGAACAAAGGAATGAGAGTATTTTTCTCAGAACAAGTTTTATAAAATTGTTCTTGTATATAATTTTGTTCACTTAGATTAAAATTATCAAAAAACCAATTTCTAAATATTCCCATCTAGGCAAATTGAATTCTTTTTTAATATTTTGCCTAGCCTGAGAGCCAGGACTAAAATCAATTTTAGGCCAAAAATCCATTAAAAAGGTGGCATACTCATTTCAGACATTGTCTCCGCCTGCTTAATATTATTAGCATGCTTATTATTATATCCTTTTACAATATTGTCTTGATTAATATATAATTCATCAATTCTAGAATCTCTTAACGATTCTTGTGTTTCCTCTTTTTCATCTCTTATTGAGAAGTAGATGCCCTCGAAGGAGTTTCAACAATATAATCAATAGGTGAAATATAAGAATGTAAAGATTGGGATCGAGATCTAGATAATTTTGAAGATGGTCCTAAAAATCTATTTGGATGTTCAAATTGTAAATTTATGGTCCCTTCTTGAGACTGTATTACATCTACCAGATTTGACTGTATTTGTGGTTGTGTAGGTACAGCTTTTTCAATTATCCAGTGTTCAGGAAAAGCAATTTCTTCCCATTTTATAGATCTCCTTGTAATAATATGACTTACTAAAATTTGTTTCAATTAATATAGTTTCATTTAAGGGTTTATCAACCTTTTTACAATGAGGATTTAAAGTATACAAAGGTTTATAATAAATTCTATAACAAACACATATAACTTCTGATCCAGAAACATAATTATAACCATGAGTTTTAACATTTAAAGTCAAAGCATCAAGAATATTAACATCAGATAAAGATAATTGTAAATTTGGATAAACATCAAAATAAACTGGACCATGGGCCAAACTAGATTGTATAATTCCCATTAAAGATTGTTTCCAATTTAAATTTCTACCATCTCTTAAGGCTGCTATAAAACTTTCAGGCAAACCTTCTAATGTAAGTGGTTTAAACGCAATTTGCACTAATCCTATATGAAGAAATTTATGTGTTCCTATAAGGAAGTATATCTTTTTCACTCAATAA
Source organism: Buddleja alternifolia (assembly GCA_019426215.1). Lineage (NCBI taxonomy): Eukaryota > Viridiplantae > Streptophyta > Magnoliopsida > Lamiales > Scrophulariaceae > Buddleja > Buddleja alternifolia. Next base: position 100,028 of record WHWC01000267.1, read on the forward strand.
TTTAATAATCATTTCTTCATTATACAGGAAATAGATTGTTCAGTGGTTTTTACCAACTGTTTTAATCCTAATTTTTCAAAAGTTCCTAATTTATAATTGTTTTTGGTTCAATTCTAGGGATAGTCCACTTATTAAGTAGATCTAAATCCTGTGGTAATTCAAATTCAAGATTGAGACTATTTTTTACAGTATCCTGATTTCTAATCATTGCAATAATCAAGTTTTTTGTGTTTTGTGTTAAATTATATCCTTACCCAACATGATTTCCCCCTGAAAACATGGCTCTGATACCATCTACGCCCAGGGACAGATGATTCCAAAGAGAGATAGCGGTTATGAAAGATTTACTGGACCTAATGATTATTGCAATGATTAGAAATCAGGATACTGTAAAAAATAGTCTCAATCTTGAATTTGAATTACCACAGGATTTAGATCTACTTAATAAGTGGACTATCCCTAGAATTGAACCAAAAACAATTTATAAATTAGGAACTTTTGAAAAATTAGGATTTAAACAGTTGGTAAAAACCACTGAACAATCTATTTCGCTGTATAATGAAGAAATGATTATTAAATTATTGAGTGAAAAGGATATACTTCCTTAGGAAGACCTAAATCTCCTATGGATTAGTGCAAATTGTTTAAACCACTACATGAAGGTTTGCCTGAAAGTTTTATAGCAGCCTTAAGAATTAGAAATATTGGAAACTTAATGGGAATTATACAATCTAGTTTGGCCCATGGTCCATTTTATTTTGATGTTTATCCAAATTTACAATTATCTTTATCTGATGTTAATATTCTTGATGCTTTGACTTTAAATGTTAAAACTCATTTATAATTATGTTTCTGGAAGAAGTTATATGGTTTGTTAAGAATATTATAAACCTTTGATACTTTAAATCCTCATTGTAAAAAGTTATACTTAAATGAAACTATATTAATTGAAACAAATTTATAAGTCTAATATTATTACAAGGAGATCTATAAAATGGGAAGAAATTTTTTCCTGACACTGGAAATTGAAAAAGCTTACCTACACAACCACAAATACAGTCAAATCTGGTAGATGTAATACAGTCTCAAGAAGGGACCATAGATTTACAATTTGAACATCCAAAAGATTTTTAGGACCATCTTCAAAATATCTATCTCGATCCCAATCTTTACATTCTTATATTTCACCTATTGATATATTGGACTCCTTCGAGGGCATTACTTCTCAAATAAGAGATGAAAAAGAGGAAACAAAAATGATTCTAGAATTATATATTAATCAAGCAATATTGTAAAAGGATTTAATAAGCATGCTAATAATATTAAGCAGGCGGAGACAATGTCAAATGAGTATGCCACCTTTTTAATGGATTTTTGGCCTAAAATTGATTTTAGTCCTGGCTCTCAGGCTAGGCAAAATATTAGAAAAGAATTCAATTTGCCTAGATGGGAATTATTTAGAAATTGGTTTTTTGATAATTTTAATCTAAGTGAACAAAATTATATACAAATAAAACTTGTTCTGATGAAATTTTTCCTTTTGTTCCATGGTTTATGTCTACATATGTTGAACAATATATCGCTGTAATAGAAAGAAATTATAAACTTTTAAATGGACAAATAAATAAAGATATTTATCCTCCTTCACAAGCATTTCAAATGGAAAAAGAAGGGAAAATCTGTAATTTTCTTGCCTTTTCAAAAATATTTGAAAACAATACTTTACAAGTTACATGTCAACATATTAATATTCTTATTGAACAACAAAACTATGCTAATATGTTTTTGAATGTGTTAGGAGAACAAATAGCTTCTTTACATGATAGAATAAATAAACTAAGTATATTAATAGATAAATCTAAACTTCCTGAAAAGGATCTTGAATCATTGGTAAATACTGGTCATAGTTGTCCCAGTATATCCTCCTGAAATTCGAGATTTTAAATTAAAATCTACTACAGAATCTTTATATATACTTTAATCTAGAAGGATCTCGTATTGATAATAATATTCAACGACTTGCATCAAAAGTTGAAAAAGTACTAAAGGAGAAATGAAAAATGTTGATACAATTAATAAAATTGATAAGGAAAAATGGGCAAATAAACCCAGTCAAAGGTTACTCCTATGGAAGATATTCTGATAATAGTGAAACAATTAGAACATTTGTATATAATACAATAGGACTGTCTTAAGTGTAAAAAAGATGGTGGGATCACTAACACTGTTAAACAGGAAGATATTTAGTTGAAAATAGTATATACTTTAATCGTTATGTTGAACATACTGGAAGATATTCTTGATAATAGTGAAACAATTAGAACATTCAAAATCTTAAGTGTAAAACACACAGATTTTAGATGGTATAAAGATACTTCTATAGAGTCATGGAATTACCTGAAAGTAATAGTTCTCATTGGAAATCTAAATTTATTGATGGGTTACCTCATTTATTTGCTGAAAGAGTTAGAAGGAATTTACGAGGTGATTTAATATCTATTCCTTATGATAATTATACCTATGGTAAATTAATTGGCGTATGTATCCAAGAAGGATTACATCTTTGTAATGAAATAAAATTAAATCAACAATTAAAAAGACAAAACCTCATAGAAAGAAAACAATTAGGCCAATTCTGTAGTCAATTTGGCATGGATATCCCTTCTTCTCATAAACTTAAACCTTTAAAAGAAAAGAATAATGATAAAAAATTTAAATATCTGAAAAGAAAACGAAAATATTCTCAAAAGAAATGGGAGAAAAAATTAAAAAGAAAAGAAGAAAAAGAAGAAAATAAACAGGCTAAAAGAAAATTTATTATTTGTAGAAAATGTGGAAAACCTGGTCATTATGCAAGAAATTGTTGGACCAAAAGGAAAATTAATAATCTCCAAATAGATGATGATATAAAAGAAAAAATATCCAAAATCTTATTAAACTCGGATACTGATAATTCAGAAACAGAATCATATTCTGAAGATAGTAGCAATTCTGAAAGGCTTAAAGTTTTAGATAATGAGTCAATAATATCAGAATCGGAATCTACATCGGAGTCAGAATGTGAACCTTGTAGTAAAGGTCAACCTTGTATTAATAATCTGGAAAATGAAGAATATTATAAAATTCTATCTCAATTTCAAGATATGGAAATAAATGTTTTAGATAGCCAAAATATTTTTGAACTACTAAAACATATAAAGGATTCGGATTTAAGATAAAAAATAATTGACTAAATTGACAATATTCCTACTACTCCTAGTACTTCTATTAACACATGAAATGTCCCAGAGGAAGTCATAACTTCTCCAGAACCATATTCTATGTCAGAAGTTTATAAATTATTAAAAGGTAGACAGGTAGTAAACACTCCTACATCAGTAAATGACCTTATGATAGAAATAAATCATTTAAAGAAAGAAATTAATTCTTTAAAACAAGAAAATAAAGTGTTTGATAATAGAATATCAAGATTAGAACATAATTCTGAAACTAATTCTCTTCAAGAAGAACCAATAGTTAATATGCAAACTCTTCAATTTTCAAATAATAATTTCTTAAATACTCTGGAACAAATTATGTCCCAAAAATGGACTGTACAAATAACTTTATTAATAGATAATTATTTTTCTCAAGAATTTATTGCTTTAATTGATAGTGGTGCTGATTTAATCGTAATACAAGAAGGATTAATTCCTACAAGATATTTTGAAAAAACTACTCATTCTTTATCCCATGCTGGAGGACAAAAACTGGATATCAGTTTTAAGCTTCCCAAAGCTTTTGTTTGTATTAATAAAACTTGCATACCCACAAGTTTTTTACTTGTTAAAAATATTTCAAACCAAGTTATACTTGGATCACCTTTTATAACAAAACTTTATCCTTTTATAACTGTAAATAATGAAGGAATTATAGGTACTTATAATAATAAGCCTATACATTTGAAATTTATTACAAAACCTTTTACCAAAGTATTACATGGAATGTATGAACAAATTAAAGGAAAAGAAAATCAATTAAATTTTCTTAAAAATGAAGTTTGTCTTTTAACCATAGAAGACAAACTACAAAATCCAAAATTACAAGATAAGATAAACTTTTACATAATAAATTCTGTTTAGAAATTTGTAATGATCATCCTAATGCTTTCTGGGATAGGAAAAAACATATTGTTGATTTACCATATGAAAATGATTTTGATGAAAAAAATATTCCTACTAAAGCAAGACCTTGTCAAATGAATTCTGAATATTTAGAATTATGTAAAAAGAAATTGAATCTTTGCTTAGTAAAAAATTAATCTGTCCTTCTCAATCCCCATGGTCATGTACTGCTTTTTATGTTAATAAACATGCTGAACAGGAAAGAGGAGTTCCTAGGCTTGTAATAAATTATAAACCCTTAATAAAGTTTAAAATGGATTAGACATCCTATTCCTAATAAAAAAGATCTTTTAGATAGATTATATGATGCAGTCATATTCTCTAAATTTGATTTAAAATTCAGGATATTGGCAAATTCAGAATTAATAAAGCTGATAGATATAAAACTGCTTTTAATGTACCTATAGGACATTATGAATGGAAATGTTAATGCCTTTTGGTTTAAAGAATGCTCCGTTCAGAATTTCAAAAGATAATGAATGATATTTTTACCCCTTATAGTGAATTTATTATTGTCTATATAGATGATATTTTAGTATTTTCCAAGGATATAGAATCTCATTTTAAACATTTAGATATGTTTAGAAAAATTATTATTCAAAATGGCCTGGTAATATCTAAACCAAAAATGTCTTTATTCCAAACGAATGTTAGATTTCTTGGTCATAATATTGAGAAAGGTAATATTATCCCTATCAATAGAAGTATTGATTTTGCTTCTAAATTTCCTGATGAAATTACAGATAAAACTCAGTTACAAAGATTTTTAGGAAGTCTGAATTATATTTCAGCCTATTATAAAAATCTTGCTGAAGACACAGCTATTTTATATGATAGATTAAAAAATAAACCAAAACCTTTGTCAGAACAGCATACTAATGCTGTAAACAAAATAAAAGAAAAGGTGAAAATTTTACCTTGTTTAATGCTTGCTAACCCAAATTGGGAAAAAATTGTGGAAACTGATGCTTCTGAAATTGGTTATGGTGGTATTTTAAAACAAATTAATCCCATAACAAAACAAGAAAATCTTATTAGGTTTCATTCTGGAAAATGGAATGACAGTCAAAAGAATTATGCTACAATAGCCAAAGAAATTCTTGCCATAGTAAAATGTGTATTAAAATTTCAAGATGATTTATATAATCAACATTTTGTCATAAAAACAGACTGTAAAGCAGCCAAGTTTATGTTTCAAAAAGATTTTAAACATGATATTTCTAAGCAAATGTTTGCTAGATAGCAGGCGCATCTCGCTCCTTTTGATTTTGAAATTATTTATAAAAAAGTAGAAGATAATAATCTTCCAGATTTTCTGAATAGAGAATATTTATCATGAATTTTGCAGGATCAAAATTTTCAGAATATTCCTCTATACAAACAATGCAAAAATTATATATTCACAATTTATATGGTTGTTCAGTATATTATGTTCTTCCCCATCATCGTCGCTACTTAGGAAGAATTGGGGTTCCTGATCCAATTAATGATCCTTATTATTTAAAAATATATGGAGATGCTAATTGCATTAAAAGACTTCAAATTAGAAGATATTATCTTCAGAAAAGTCTCAAATATTGGGAAACTGAAATCAATTCTCCTGAGTTCCAAATGCAGAGTTTAACATATAGAAGTTGTGCTCTAAAGCACAAAAATCAATGCTTATTATGGGAATTACAATTTGTCAATGGCTTGCTCAATAGACTCTCTGCTTAATCAAAGAATTTTAATATGACAGAAATGCAGTTTCATGGAAGAGGACTCTCTTCTTATAGAGGCAGAGGTGGTCGTGGAAAAGGTCAGGATAATATTCTGACACAACATGGAAGAAAGAAGCTAATAGCAGCTGATTTATCATCAGTTCCAGATCCTTTATATAAGGAATTTCTTGAATTTAAAAAACAAAAAGAGGGTCATACCCAAGCTTCTCCATCATATTCTAAAATTGTGGGAAATGAAGATGAGCAAGCAGATGTCCATAATATGGGTTATATCCAAAATGATGACAAAAGAGTTATACTCTTTCTTACTGAAAATGATTTGAAAAGGGATAATAAGCCCTGGGAATTGCTTGAAAGATATTTAAACACTCATAGTGATACTTTTGGAAGTTATAAATTCCAACAATATTATGAAAATATTCTCCAAAATAATGGCCTATGTGAAATAAACCACTATCATAGTGGCAGTAATGAGGAAATTTATAAATTTTCCAAAATAATTGTTAAAAGGATTATATCCATAGAAGAATGGGGAATATCTCCATTCAAAGAAAAACAATTTTATTTCTACAATACTCCTATTAAATATAATTATTGGGATTATGTTGAAGCATTTGAAAAAGTTTTCTTATATGAAAACCCGAGCCATAGTCATACTTGGTTCATCAAAATATGCGGAGAGGTTTATAACCACTTTATACCCAATTGGTTTTTAAAATGGTGGAAATTCTATGGCCCCAAAAAGGAAATTTTGCCAGAAATCCTTATAGGATTATTTGAAGAATGGAAAACATATTCTCCAAAAATTTTAGAACTATCACAGTCTCAAAAATCAGAAAAAATCGAGACATTCCACTTTTTTATTGAATTTTCAATTCCTTGGATCTGGAAATGGCTTCCCCAAGTGGATCATGATGAGGATAATATTCCCTCTATTATGAGACTATCCTATACAAAATTCTGGGATACCATGATGCGAGAGGATCCTGAAACCAAAGAATTAAAATGTATAGATACTATAAATAAAATTGAAAAGAAAGTAGAGGAATACAAAAGACTGTATCATAAAAAACAGCAGAAGATGCAAATTCCCCTGATCAACATTGCGGAAATATCTCAACAGCTCAAAAAGCAAGAAGGCACCAGTTCAAGAGAACAACTCATTGAGAAATATCTTGAAGAAATGAAGACAAAATGAATAGAAGACTGGATCGAAGAAGAACGAAGTGATACTTCTATGGCATCATCCAAAGGTAATAACTTTGAAGATATTAATTTCCAGGATGCACAGGATCCAAATGACGTGTCAATCGAAGACAATTTTGATGCAATATTGGAGAATCTCAAAGAAGATTTGCACAGAGGGAAATCCAAGCAGAAAAAGTGACAGAAAATTATCAAGAATAGTGAAATACTATTTGGAACTGTTCATAGCCGGGTACTGTTCATAACAGTATTACTATTTCAATAGTAAATCACTGTGTAAATAGTATAACTATTTTTAAATTGTGGTTTGAGATCCGCCGCCTCAAATTCTTATAAATAGAGGGGCAGGCCTTTGTATTTGCAAGCCTTAGAGATTTAAGCCTTCTCTCTCTCTTTCTCTCTAAAAAATCCCTCTCTTGCTTCAGCCTCCATCTCCAGTGTAAAATACCAAATTCTTGTACATTACTGAAATTGCTATAATAAAAGAAGAGTTTATCTTGTAAGTTTTCTTTATCTTACAGTTTAATTTTATTTTTACTTTGTGTTTAAGGATGAGCCTTATAGACTAAATCCTTTTGTGTTAAATTATATCTGAACTCTTATGATTCCTCTAAAAAACATGGTTTGATAATTCTGAAAAGAGATTTTCGTTATGGTATGGACTCTAATGGGTTAATTTAGTAAACTGGCTGAAATTGGATCATTAAGAATGAATTTCATACTGTTTGCCGTGATGATTGGCGTTTTGGGCGTTTGTATGAAAATTCTTGATGATTTAATTTCATTGACGGATTACTAAATTGTGAAAATAGTTTGTGAATCTGTGGTGACCCTTGCAAAAGTATCCTTGTGAGAAACTGGGGGTTCCTCGATTTACTACTCCCTGTATTAGGTCCAGTAAATCTTCCATAAGCGCTATCTCTCTTTGGAATCATCTGTCCCTGGGCGTAGATTTTTTTTGAGCAGTATTATTTTTCATGCAGAACGCGGCTTATAGACAATACATGCCTTCATCATTATTACTTCTTTATACACACACCTCAGTGTTTCCACTACATTGGTGCCAATCGGAGAACACATACACAAGGTGATGCTTCATTACATCCAACAAAAAACTAGACGAGGGACGTGATTTTAGGCTACGAAACACAAATAAAAATAGCGCCTTAACATCAACAAAACAACACCACCAACCTTTTCCCATATAATAGCTTTAAAATTGTAGTATGAGTGAGGATTATGCCCATTAGAACAATGGACTCCTCTTGTTAAATGAGAGTTACTTTACGTTTTTTGACGGTATGTCGACACCTCTGTGACCATTCAAAGGAGGCTGATTCGCCTGCGCCTCGAACCCAAGAGACATAAAGTATTGATCTTAATCGAGCAAAGGAGTTCCAAGTCGAGCATTATCATCACTTCTACATCTGTTGCCTCCAAGATATAGCAACCATCCAACATAAACTGAGTTTTATCAGTGATAGGGCCTCTCCACACTCTTGACAATGGGCATGTGTGGCTCTACTGATTTTTGCTTCACCTCGATATCTAAATGATGATCCTTATGTGGAGTAATGTCAGAGGCCGACACAAACCAGACGTTGCATGCTTCAACTTTTTTCCCAATCATTATGACAAACCATTGCTTCTTGGTGGGAACAATCATTTCCTTGGAGATATAGTTGGTTGGCGTACGTCCTTGTATTAAATACTTACAAAAACTGTTGTGAATCCTATATTCATGCGCGGTGGAAACGATAAAAATATATCCGGATTCACAATTGGATCACTTTTGTGTTTTAATAATTTCTCCATGTTATTTTTGAAAAATTAAGCATGAAGATGAAATCTAATTTCATCCCTTGTACTAACCGAATTCAAAACTCCTGCCTCTAGATATCACACCGGAACGAGCTTCAAAGAAAAATCATCCACCTTTAGACCCACTATGGCCGGCGGCTTCACTGAGGAGAGGAAATAATATTTTTCTCTTCTTTCTGTGCTGTCAAGTCTAATTGCGAGAGTTAGGTTTTGACTGAACCAGTGATAGGTATTTATAAGGGGTGATGAACTTGGAATTAACTAAGTCCTTGAGCTCATCCAACTCCTCTAACAACGCCACACACACGCCTGATCACCTTATTATTATTGGGCTAAGTTGACTTTCAACTTAATCCAATTATTAATTAGGTCCAATATATTTTAATCCAATTAAAATATAATACTAATTAATATTCCTCCACATTAAATAATCTAATTATTTAAAAAAGGGTAAGCATAATAAATAAGTCTATTTATTTATTATAATTAATTTATTTCCATTTATCTAATTAATCAAATAAATTAATTGCTCATAGTAAATATATCTAATTATTTATTATTAATTTATTTCCATTAATTCAATTAATCAAATAAATTAATTTGCTCATCAAATAGCAAATTACCTAATTTTATGTTATTGACAACGAAAGAATTCTCTTTGCTCAATCCCTTTTAAGCGTAACTCTCTAGGTTCGTTTTAATTGACATTGGGAGGAAACCAAGGATGTGAGTGTCACTAAGCCAGTCACCTGGACTCACATCGAAACCCAATTGAAATGAATGGATAAAGACGAACCTTTAGGTCACAGATACGATGTCCCTTCACTGTAACATCCCGATCGAGTGAAAGTCATGAAATATGTCAAACTCTCATCCTGATGTTGTGCTTCAGGAAATGATAGTAAGATGAAATTACTGAACTACCCTTATGTACTATACATAAGTTAGTTCTCCTGCTTTGGCCAAAGACTTATCATTTTATTTACCTACAATCGCACAAGACGTTAACTCATTAGTAGTACCCGAGACAGTGAATCCCTTATTGGCAATCACCGAACAATTGCCACTTGTCCTTTTGAACTGCACTTTGAGGTTGATCCCACCAAAGGGTGAAATGGATCTAACTACTCTAATAACTCGTTTAGTGTCACAAGTCCAATCTTCGTGAATCCTTCGGTCTAAGGCTCACGCACATTGCTTCGACTAGTAATTCAATCATTGACTATCCAAGAGTAAATGCACATGTGATTGAATTACGGCGAGTCGTGTTCGAATATATCAATTCCATTGACATATCTATGACCAAGCTCCCACCATCCAAAGTGACCGACTGAAACTCCTTGTCAAAGCTTGCGTCACACAAGTCTGGTCTTAATGCCCAATTAAGACTCGTCGTCGACTTGCGAACTCTGATTTAAATAAACATGGAACCGATACTTCTAGTGTCCATCTCCTCATACCATTGAGGAGTAGAAACTCACTCTTGATTATATTACCTTTGACTTATTTGTTCAATACTTATATTAATGCCATCAAGATTGATATGAACAAAAACCATGTCTTTATTAATAAATAAGAGTTTGTACAACGTAAATACAATGCCCTAATAATCTAATTCTTCTATGACATGGAGGGCACAATCCTAACAAAAACATGATATTAGTATTACGTAATGCCAAATGACATTCAATATAATAATGGAACATTGTTAATCCATGGATCACGTGAAGAACTATATTGTATGAGTTGTACGTGTTTGTCTAAGCAGAATTGTTGTGATATGGTTAATAATCAACAAAACAAAGCAAAGTTCAACCAAAGACCACCTTTTGTGGAGGCCATTGATAAAATTTGTCTTAGCTGATATATAATGTGTAATGTGCATTGCAATGAAGGTGTTCTGTACAGGGGCTGCTCATATAGAAGGGGGAATGGGCATTGTAAGCATTAAGTAACTCCATGCATGCATATCTCATTGCAATCATTCCGATTCAACTCCCGATTAGCATGATATGAGGCGGATGGGAATTTAATATTAAACTAATCATATTAGATGGTATTTCTATCAAAAATATTCATTGTCAGTCATTACGTGAGGAGCCATGCAACTGCTTACGTACCACCTGCAATTCACTTTCATTTGCATAGAACTGAAGCCGGAAAAATCTATGTTGAATTGAGTGTAACGGAGTTAGTGCCCATTACACTATACATTTATGTTGGGATGTGTGGATTTTATTATCCCAACACAAATATGTGGTGTAATGAGCACCGGCTCCATTACACCAGGTCTACCATAGAATCGCCCAACTGAAGCCGATGATCGATTAAGCAGCGGAGTCACTGTGACGCGCATGCATCCCAACCAACATTTTGTGCCACATGTTCATCTGCATGTGTCTCGACGTGGTATTCTATTGCATATGGGAGGGCTATGACAACCGGCTGATCAGACCCTAGGCGTAGCCTATTGTTCACTTTACTTAGACTTCTTCTGCTGAATTAATTACGGATAACTCTCCATTGGAAAAATTCTAACCCAAATTCGGTTTGGTCGTACCTAAGTGTATTTTATAAAAAAAGTGTATTACACTTGTCATATAATTGATAAGTTATTTTATAAAATACACATGGGTTTGACTGAGCCGAGAGCGGGCTAGAATTTCCCTTCTTCATTGTGGATCACTTGAAAGGGAATTCTCCCATTTTTAACTCTAAAAAAAAATTACAAATCTCCTCGTAATTTCGATTTCGATTTTGGATAAATAGTTGACATGTATAAAAAGAATGGGCGAATTGCAATTTACCTCCCTGTAAAATCTCGAAAATGCAGAAAAATCTCCGTGAAACAAAAAAGATCAATTTAACTTTCTGAGTAAATTCCTCACGCGCCTCACTCGCGCATTTTGCAAGTGGGTATGCTATTTTGACTTTTATATGACAACTTTGCCCCTAATTTATCAGCCATTGGATCAAATATGTTATAGATCAAAGGTCAATATTAAATCCTACATATTTATTAATCTGAATAATATCAACCATAGATCTTCAAAGAGATCAATGGCTCACATTTAATATACACTACAAGAAAAGATAAAATACGCAACGATTTTTTTAACTACAACATGATTTTCGTTGCCGTTGTTTACGTTTTGGCAACAAAATATAAGTTTCGTAGCTTATAAGTATTTTTTTTAGGACGATAACTATGTTTTGTTGCTAAAATTGTATTTTCCAACTAGCTCTGGTCCATAACATATATTTGGCAATTGCAACAAAATACTTTGTTGCGCACGAGTAACTTTTTACGCAATGGTTTGAAATCGTTGCAAAACCTTATATTATCACAACAAAATAATTTGTTCCCTATGAGTGGTGATAGGCAACATAATACTTTGTTGCATACAAGTTTTTCTTTACGCTACGGTATCAACTCGTTGTAAAATCTTATGAGATGGCAATGAAATAATTCGTCTCCTATAAGGGATGAAAGACAACAAAATATTTTGTTGCGTACGAATAATTCTTTACGCTACAACAATAACTCGTCGCACAATCTTATAATGTGGCAACGAAAAAGTTCGTCCCCTATAAATCGTGAAAGACAACAAAATACTTGTAGCGTAAAAGTAATTCTTTACCCTACAACATCAACTCGTTGCAAAACCTTATAATGTGGCAACAAAATAATTCGTCCCTCATAAGTGGTGAAAGACAACAAAATACTTTGTCGCAAACGAGTAGTTCTTTACCCAACGACAATAACACATTGCAAAATATTATAAATTTGGGCAACGAAACATTTCATGCCCTATAAGTGGTGGAAGGCAACAAAATATTTTGTTGTGTACGAGGATTCTTTAGGCAACAAGAACTAAATTAAAATATTTAATTAAGTGCAATCAAGAAATTAATATATTAAGAAGTTTAACAATAAGAAGTAAGAGTTATTTATAATTCAATTTTAGAAGAGAAATTTAACAATAAGAAGTAAGAGTTATTTATAATTTAATTTTTTAATTTATTTGGCTAATAATAAAAAGGAAAGACATAAAAAAAATATATAATATAAAGGTTAAGGGACATCTTTGATTTATTAACGTTGTGCTATATTAGTCAAATTTTCATATACTACTCATAGACAATCAATCATCAAATTATCTTCTTGATATATTTTTATATATTCTACAGTAGGATATAAGAAAATGGATAAAAGTTGGATGAATGCAAGAAAATTTTCTCCTGAGTATGTACGCGGAGTTGATACGTTTATGAATTTCGTTATGGAACATCTTGGCAAAGAATGTGAAATTAAGTGCCCTTGTGCAAATTGTTTGAACTCGTACATTCATAGTCAAATTAAGTACATTGTTGGATCAAATTGATGCTTCGAACCACTGTAAAATTCTTATGCAATTTTCATTCTCCTCTTATTCTAGGGTAAGCCCCTTTTATGAAACGAATTTGCACATTGTTTGACGCGGTAGCTTCATACGCTCTAATTGATGCCCTCTTATACACACCAATTGGATCATCAAAAAATTGATTAACACAGTAGATATTTAGTGTACCCAACTCAGTTGCTTGCGACAACACGTACAAAATGTAGCTTAGCTCACAATCAGAACTCGAGAAGTTGAAGATCGTGACCTCATTCAATGCCTCCAATCCCATTGCTTGCAACTTCCAGTCCTTTACGTAGTTGGATACACTAATGCCCGCGTTTTCCCATGTTGCACCCTACACATGTTAAGTCAATTACAATTTTATTTTAGAAACCCAAACAAAGAACGTGTTTAATAAACCATGTAATAACTAATAAGCGACAAACCATAAAACTTAAAATATTACCACCAGATCGACTTTAAGCTCATTCAAGCCTGTGTATCTACTGATGAGCACCAATGTGACAGCAAGATTGTCAACCAGCTTCGAACACCTGATCTCTAGGCGGTGCATATTAACAAAAAAGTACCTCGCCATAATGCGATGTAGAGACTCCACATGCGCCAACCTCTAAACAAACAATTCAAAAAAAAAAAGGAAATCAAAACAACTTCTTAAAAGCATTTGCACTTATTCAAACAAAGATAGATAGATATACCCTAACAAAATCAACTGGGACACGTGCTCATTCGCTAGACAACAATTCTTTCGTCATTTTTACAACCTCTCGAAGTAGTCGGTATGTCGAGCAAGTTGATCCGATGTAGTTTCGATGACGGTGTACTATCCACTGTAAAGAACGAGGTAACGGCCGCAATACTTGTAAATGCCCCGGACCCTGTTCGTCTTGTTTCAATAAAATAATAAGGACATCTACATTAGAGAAGTGTACTTTTATATTCACATTTCTTTGGGCCCGATTGAATGCCATCTTGAATATTTTTACAGAAGGCAAATATGCCTCAAATTCTGTTAGTCCTCTAAAATCACAGTTGAATAACTGCAAATCATTCAACTCGAGACACCATTTTCCAAGGCGGGAAGAAAATGTGTTATCATACAGCACAATGTGCTTCAATATGAGTCTTTTTAATTTTCGTAAATTATATCTATCTTCCCACCTAACATTGTAGTTCGGTAGATATAAATAAACTGAACAAGAGTTTGTGACAAAAACAGGCCGTTTGGGAGTGAAGTGGACAACCGGCCGACTAATTTCAGTATACGCACAGAATGATCTTTTCTAAACGCCACCCACTCTTACCTTATCCAATGCAATGTCTCGGCCCCTTTGGTAACTCAAAGCTCAAGGTTTCAACCACACTTTCATTATGTTCAAGTATAGTGCGATTAAGAAAATGAATAAAATCTAAACCATGATAACCCCTTTGTTCGAAACGGTTAATATCGAATAAAAGAGTAGGGATGGAATACCAACAATGTTGAAAATATTTTGATAAAAGACCCAATCGGGCTGCCTCCACAATGCATGCATCCTTTGATAACCTTCCCATAACATGAAAAATTATATCCTCACTAAGGAAACTAAGTCCATTATTAGAAATTGTACCTCGTTCCATGGTTGTTTATATGAACTATCCCCTGTTTATACTCTGTTTCTACTCGTGCAAGATGATCCCCTGTCTCCCCTATTTATATCTCCCCTTTTTCGTGGAAGATGATCCTCACAAATATCCCCTGTTTATACTCTGAAAATTCTTTGTAGGGTTTGGTGGAGGAAGAGATTGTTCGATTTTGATCCTCACTAACTTTAATTAACCTTAATTATACTCTGATCCTCACTAACTTTAGTTATACTAACTTTAATTAACTTTAGTTTTTACTCTTAGATTATTGGTAAGGGCATATTTAGCTTATTAGGTAAGAAAATAGTGATAAAAGAGAGAAACAATGCAATGAAACGATGGACCCAATTGACAATGTGGTAATTTCTTTATATGTTATCTTATTCCATTTGGATATATGTGGTCGTATCATTTATGTACACATTAGTGTGCTAAATTTAAATTAATGTCATATATATATATGTAAGTATATATATTATACCATGTGATCCGTCCACCTTTGTCTAGGCCAAATAACTTGGTTAACCTTTATCGAGGATATGGAATTTCAGATATGCCTAAGATCTTTCATCGAGATAAGAAAACAACTTTAGGGTACAAAGAATTATTATTAAACATAAGCACATTATTAGACATTATTTAATGATAGATATATCTTTTAAAGTTAAAAAAACACACGACTCTTGACATTAAAGGACACGACGTCTCTTGACATTAAAGGAAACGAAGTCTCTTGACATTAAAGTGAGCACAGTCACACGACTGTTGACATTAAAGGACACGACGGCTGAGTAAAAAATGTCTACTGAGTAACACCAGAAATGTCTTCTCTTCCATATATATATATATATATATAATCCCATTTTTTGCCACCACTGACCACCCCTATCGGAAAACCAAAAATTGTTTTCATTTTCATCATCAAACTACGATGGAAACTGGGCAAAACAGTGGATTATTATCTGATTATAGTGGTGATTGGAATTTTCAACCCGAATTTTCCATTTGTGAAACTGTATTTCATGTTGTTCCTTTGACGGAGATGATAGTAAATGACCCTTTTTATTCATCTTTCAGTCCGCCACATAACCCTGCTTTTAACATTCCAGATAATTAAATCTGAACTTTTTTAAAAATATTATTATTTTCAATATATACAATGTATAGTTCCATTTTCATTTTCATTTTGTGTTTAATTTCAGAACTATTGTGGGGCAACTCTGGGAATGAAGCGAGAACAAGATTTGAAGATCAACTAAACCAGCAGCAGTTGCTATTTGATAACTCTACCACTAACGCGACAATGGTGACATTTGATGAGAATTTACATGTGGATGAAGAGAAGAAAATAGTTCAAAGATCAAGGAAAGTAGTGAAAACGTTGTCGGGGAAAACGATTTTGCAATATTTTTATATGCCAATAAAACAAGCAGCAAAAGAATTGAATGTAGGGTTAACCCTTTTGAAGGAAAGATGCAGGGAATTGGGAATTAGGAGATGGCCTCATAGAAAACTCATGAGCCTTCAAACCCTAATCAAGAATGTCCAGGAATTGGGAAAAGAGGAAGGAGATGGGAAGTTGAGAGAGTTGCAGAAATTGGAACAAGAGATGAAATTAACGGAAGAGATTCCAGATATGCAATTGGAAGAAAAAACAAAGAGGCTAAGGATGAAATTTTTTCAGCTTAATTACAAGAAAAAAACGCTTGGGAAGAAAACTAATTCACTTTAACACCCACCATCAAATAAAAATTATAGAAAAATCAATAATGATTACCCACCATTGGTCATTGCAATGATTAACTTTAAGACCCACCAATCAATGTTGATACGGTATTTATAGGGATGTAAATGAGTCGAGTGGAGCCGAACAAGTTGTTGTTCAAGCTTATTTATGTGAAACATTATCGAACTATAAAATTTGTGTTTGATTTTGATTTGATTGTTAATATTAGTCATATTGACATTGATCATTAGATTTAAGTTTCATTTTTATAGCTAATTATCCATTTTAGTAAGGATTAAGTAATCATAATTAGCAAGACAGAATGATTATATCAATGAAAAGCTTTTTAATTACTAATTATAGATTGTTAGTGGGTTTTTATGGATCATTTTTAATGGGGGAATTAAAGGACTGGGGAAGGACTATCTGTAATCATTACATGTAATAATTTATAATTTTTTAAAATTTATGTAACATACTAAGCACCAATATTTCAGCCAAATATTCCTTCCCTCCAAGCTTTTTTTTTTTGGGGTTAGTTATTCCCTCTAAAGTTGGAGAACACTTTTAATCT
Source organism: Buddleja alternifolia (assembly GCA_019426215.1). Taxonomy (NCBI): domain Eukaryota; kingdom Viridiplantae; phylum Streptophyta; class Magnoliopsida; order Lamiales; family Scrophulariaceae; genus Buddleja; species Buddleja alternifolia. Next base: position 117,271 of record WHWC01000267.1, read on the forward strand.
TCTCCACCTCTCCCTCCTGCTATTTCCCCCTACTTTCTAACCTTTCTCTCACTCTCTCTCTCTCCCTACTCTTTCCCAGGCTGCACATTCTCCTTGTGGGTTGCTGGTTCAATCGATACTGAGGAGCCCTAGGTGAGCCCCATTGGTGCTGAAAATTTTGGAAGGTGTTGTTTTACTATAGTCCTATGATTTTATTTTCAATTTGCCCTCCTTAATTTGTTGATTGCACTTCGTCCTTTTTTCACCCTCTGCCCCTTTCGATTTTTTACTAAATTTTGTCAATAATTGGATTATTGTGATATTTGGGTTTATGAAATGTTCAAGTGAAGTTGGGAGGCCTTGTTAGTTTTCTCTATAATTCTTATACTTACAAACTCGGAAATACATTTGATAATGAAATTGAAATTAGGTGAATGGTTTTTCTCATGTTAATTTTCTTGAATTAATGGTGTTTATGCGTTTCACATCATCATCTTCTGTGGCTTGAGACCTTATTTATGTTCAATGTAATATGTTGTTATGCAAATGATAACACTCAAATTTATGTTCAATGTAATATGTTGTCATATAACTATTAATAGGCAACAAAAGTATTTCGATAACATTATATATTATATTAAATTAACAACTTAACATGTATACTATTATATAATTAAACTAAGAAACTTAACAACTTAACATATAATTATTAATGCAAGTGATATGAAAGTGGCGTGTAAAGCCACTTAACAACTTAACATATATACTATTATATAATTAAACTAATAAACTATTAAACTAATAAAGTAATAACACTAATAAAGTAATAAAATAACATAATTTGTGGAAGACTTAATCATTTTTTTACTATTAAACTAATAAAGTAATAATACTAATAAAATACTAAATTGTGAACTTTATTGTTTTTATTGAGTCTAAATAGTTGATTTTATTGTTTTTCATTGTTTATGTTTGGAATTATTCGAGGTGTCTGAATTTTGAATTGCCTGGTTTTTTAGATTTTTGATTGCTATCTTTTATTTATGTACATTACTAGCTAAGTTAATGTAAAAAACTACATTGATATTAAAATTGAGATTTGGTGACTATTGTTCTACTAATTTTGATACATTAATTTGATAAATAATCAAAATGGACCTTAAAAGATGTTTAAATCAAACAAGATTGAATATGTTACTTTTTGGATGTATATAATCATACTTTCATCCGCGACATATAGAAAATCAAGATGATGTTCTTTGTATAAAAGCGCTTGATAATTATATATGCTATGGTAGGATATGAAAATGGATAAAACTTGGATGAA
>WHWC01000268.1:0-31005 GCA_019426215.1 Buddleja alternifolia
TGCCTCTCTTACAACCTCGGTCCCGTTAGCTTCTTGATCAAATAGCCTAGAGCCCGTCCCTTCGGTTAGTTTCTCTCTATACTTTCGTTCTCATTTTACCTCGTTCACATTGTTCACCTCGTTTCGTCTCTGATTTATAACAAAAAATAAATAACAAACAGCGTGTCTTAAGGTCTGTTGTGTCGTGGTTTTATGGTGGATTTTTCCCTTGTTTGTATTCTATGCTTTTCCATTTCAACAAACTTCACCGGAAAGGTATGTGTTGTTTGATAGGGAATCTGAGGTTATGTTTTTTGAGATACAATCTATCATGAGGGTCTGAAAAGATTCGTTTTCAAAGCTAACTTTATTTGACTTGATTTGTTAGAACCCCAATCTACCAATACACATTGTTTGTTCTTTTTCCTCTTATTTAGTACGCTTAGTCTTAGCGTCATTCATATAGCAACATTCGCTTGAAATTTGACTTCAAAACCTTTATCACAAATTGACTTATGCTCAATAAAATTATGCCTAAGACCCTCAAAATAATAGATATCACTTATCATGATGTTTCTCCTATGCATGATACCTATACCTTAGTTTTACCTTTGGATTTGTCACCAAAACAACTTGAGGATCATTGGTTGCATGATAGTTGACCAAAAGATCCTTTGAGCCAGTCATGCCTTGACGACCCACTACCAATGTACCAAACTAAGTATCGTTGTTTGGCTCTAGGTACCTGCATTTTTCAGGGCATGTTCTAATTCTTCTTATTACCCATTTTGTCTTGGGTCCTTCAACGTTAGTAGTTTTGGTTTGAATTAAAACTTTTGGAACCCTATTGACTTGTCTTCAATATGGGAGGACTGCCTCTGGGTTTCAGTTTGTGTTGTGTGTGTTTTTAAGTGTATAGTAATATCCTCGATTATAATAGTAATCATAGTTTAAATCATAATCATAATCATCTTAGTATCGATAATATGATCTAGACTTTTGGATATTAGCGCTGGTATTTCCTCGGCACTGGCTTAGCAGTCGCTTTTTGGCAATTGATGTTTAGCGTTTGATTCACTTTTAGATGGTTTATCCTTAGCTTTTTGAGCGTTTGGACTAACCTTCTTTTGTGAATCATTCACTTTCGTCTTCTCCTAGTTGCCTAAGTTGGCATTGACCTTCTCATTTGGCCTCTTACCATTGTCCTTGGGGTTCATTCAGCGTTGCTGTTTGAACTCTTCTCACCAATGAATACACATTTTTCTTTGTTGGTTGCCGTAACTTTAGATGCTTTTGATTTATGGACCAATTTATCACACCTAAACCATCTTTTCACCAAAAATCTGGCTACCCCATCATCAGATTATCTAGCTTTCTTGATGCTTTGATAACGATGAACAAGTTGTTGATTTGGCAAGTTTAGCGATCAATTCATCTTCTCCTTGACTATTATCTCAAGATCACTTTTCAAACTGTATTTCAGTCTCAAGCCAATTGGTTTCTTCTCAATGTATTGTTTCTGAACTTGCAACTTTGCTTTCAGCATCAAAGTAATCACTCTTGAGCAATGAAATAATATCGAAGTGATTTGATATATTTTACGGCATCTTGACAACTTTACAATATTCATTCACTTTGTCAAGTAATTCATCATAAGAGAGAGGATGAGATAATTCAGTGTTTACCTTAGATAGTGAGTCATCAGACGCTTCTTCATCTCTCACCATGAGACAAATTAACGCTGAGTCGCTTGATGGCTCATCATCATTGCTTTCATCTAATGATTGCAAGTCCTCTTCAAGTGCGAAGAATGGTTCAGATTCTGCTAGCAAACCTTGTTGGCGAAGGTTGCTACTGAATTGGTTTCTATCCGCATGATCTTGCCTTGTGGGCTTCGATACATTTGGATAAGGGCGGTTTACCTGGTAGTGCCCTGGTTTCCTGCAATTATGACAAAGGTTAATTTTCATTTTCTATTCAGTTGATAACCATTTGGAAACTACTGGCACTAGTACAGAAAAGGCCTGTTACAGCGATTTTTTTTCACTATTACAGCGGTTTTAACCGCTGTAATACGTATCGCTGTAATTGGTAAGTTCCCTATTACAGCGGTTTTTAACCGCTGTAAAATACGACCTATTACAGCGGTTCTATAACAACCGCTGTAACAAACCAAAAAAATAAATAATATAATTAAAAAAAATCAACTATTACAGCGGTTCGGAAAGGAACCGCTGTAATAGTCATGTTTTTTACAGCGGTTCGTTTATGAACCGCTGTAAAAAACTAACGTATTACAGCGGTTCCGAAAGGAACCGCTGTAATAGTTGACCTGTTACAACGGTTCGTTTACGAACCGCTGTAACAGGTCACCATTTTTTTTAATTTAAATTTTTTTTTAATTCTGTTACAGCGGTTCGTTATTGAACCGCTGTAACAGTTGAGCTTTTTTTTTCTTTTTTTTTATTATAATTTCAGCTAGCTCTATCCTTCCCAAAAGCTCAAAATTCAAATCACATAAAACAAACCAATTGCTCAACAGAAACAACAAATTAAAATCCTAAATTAATTTCATTCACGAAATAATAATCTCCAATAATTACAAATGATAACGAGTTTAATTTACAATAAACCAATATAAACTAATCACCACTTTTAAATCAAATAAAAATTTACAATAACTTACAAACACCCGGCATATCAAAAGCGCATTTAAAAATGTATTGTGCCAATTCAGAACGTGCTTCATCAAGTTGCTCTATAGTGTAAGTGGCGTACTGACAATCAGCAAAGTACTGCAAGACAAATATTAAAATCCAAAAAATGTTTAATAACTTAAAAGGGACATTAGAATTTGATTAATATTAATTAGGATTATGCATACCGTCGGTGGGATTATAGATTCTCCGTGTCTAATAATATCGTTCATGAATTTCATGACGAAGAAGCCACAATCTATCTCATTTAATTGAATGGGGCACTACAAATTAAATTCAAATCAAAATTGTATTAGAACAAATAACTTTTATACGAATAATTTCTTGAAACTATAATTAAAATAATATAATTACCCTAACCTTTATACAACTCCATTTACAGGCCTTGTTTTTTGATTTGATCTTTTGGTTGTTGTTATTTGCTCGAAACATCAACACAGCGCTGTTGAAAACATCAAAAAACAAGGAAATATGTCAATATCAAGCAAATATATATATATGAAATCTAGTTATAATATATATACTTTAAACTTAATATTAAATATAATGGACATTTAATTGAATGATAAAACTTACTGATTGATCATATCTTTCATATCACGTCGGTTATTTGGATCACCGCCGTACACAGAATCCAAATAATAAACGATCTCTTGAATTGGATCAATCACGAGCAACAACCAATGCCCCCTAATCAGCATATTCAAAAGATAGATTTAAAATTAGTTATCCCTACGTAACAAATTTTTGACATGTGAACAATGTCTCTTTAGTAGCTCACCCGGAGTTGTAAGGTGCAATAAACAACTTCCCCTCCCGCTGTGCACTAGCTATCATAGTATTTGCTATATATTGCGATTGGTCAACACGCTGGGGAGTAATTCCTGCTCCTGCAGATATAGAATGTGGGCTAAGGAACCCGAATTTATTTTGTTTTTGTTCGGGGACCACGTGATTAACCCACAAACACCTACAATTAAGCATAAAATAAATTTGTGTCACAAAAATAAACATAGTTCAAATTACTTCAGTAAAATAATTTAATTAAAAGCTTACTTTTTATTAATTAATATTTAAAAACTTACTTGATGTAAGCAGAAATGATAGAGGCTCCTATCTGTTGTTTATGCAGAAAGTGACCGATCTCCTCCCGCCCAATATATTCTGGAAAAGGGATATTGAAGATTTCCACGGGCATGTCTATCCGGATAGTATTTTCAGCAGCCATCATCTGAAAGAACCTATCAAGAACTGCAAGTGAATGAGGGCGTACTGGAGCAGGAGGGTTGGCCACTAGAGAAGGAGGGTTGGCCACTAGAGGTGTATTTTTGACATGTGAGTGCTTCGTCGTCACTGATTTACTTTTTCCTACTGATGATTTGGATTTTCCGCGAGACTAGAAGCAAAAGAATTCAAAACGTGGGCGTTATCAATGAAAGTATTTTATTAACATTAAACAATTGTTATAATTTATTAATGACTAGCTATTAATAATTACGTACCGATGCATCACTGACAATGACAAGACTCTTAGGCCAAGCAACCATGTATCCCACAGCCTCGGATACTGTGAACACTCCTTCATCATCGAGAGGGACTGGTAGGGGTGCAACATCTTCAATTGCAATGTCAATCGTCACTTTCACGAGGTGGGAGGCTAATGGACATGTATGCAATGTTCTATCCTCTGGTCGATTGTACATTTTTCCTCTAGCCACCAAACGATAAGACGGTGTAGTAAGTGCTAATTGACACTGCAAGACATCCTATATATATATATATATACCATTATATTAGAAAATTTTGTATATTATACAGAAATATAGGATTGAAAGTTACGTTATCACTAAACAAATTCATATCATTAATTACCTGAGGTAGGTTTTTCACTTCTGGGCAGCTATCTTTCAAAGAAACCGCCTCTTCTGTATGTGGCTGCTGCGACGCAGACGCCCTATGCTCGTCAAACTCGCGTCGCAATTCTAATAGTGATTGAGTGAGCATTTGAACCGTGCCTTGCAAGCTATCAATCACCGCATTTTTTGAAGGCTTTGAATCCGAAAAGTAATCTTTTTGTGATACCCCAAAGCCTACACCCCTAACTCGACCCGGATGCTCCTTCTTTTTAAGAGCTAAAGCCAGTGTATCATTGTGGGTCCTCTCGGGTCCACTGTGGCTACCCTCCTGTGATAAGCTTTCCTGTAATAATACATTTAAAAAATACAAAATTTAGGGAAATTTGTTATTTTAAAATTATTTTTAAAAAAACATACAACATACTATATAACTAAAATTGCAAATAACTCACAATTGATTCCACTACTCTTTTAACATTGGCATTATCAATGTTGTTCTGGCTGTTAGAATGTGCAACCCTCCACACTAGTGCTCGTGTCACCTCTGTGACATCTGACCCAGCATCCTTTCTTTTTTGCTTCTATATAAGAAAATTTGCAAGGAAATAAATTTGATTAGGAAATTTGTAATTAAGGAAATTTGATTAGAAAATTTGTAAGGAAATTTGATTAGAATTAAAACTTGTAACGAACTACGTACCTCAGTATGCTCCAGTTGAGCATATCCAAGACGTGATGCCCTGTAAGGATATTCAGGGTCCTTTGCTCTTTCAGAATTGTCCTTACGTAGTTGCTGTTCATTATATAATCAAGGCATTAGTCAATGTATATAGTTTCAAATAAATTAAAATGAAACCATAAATTAAAATAATTACCTTAAAATAATCACTTTGGCGTACTTTTACAAATTCTGTCCAGTCTTCTTGAGAAATACGATATTTTTCGGGTGGGCTTGAATTAATGTTCCCATCATCATCCTCTACCCAGATTCTGCTCAAGTAGCTCCTATAGTTTCGAGCTAGCTTCCCAGCCTCGGCTAAGACGAATTTCTGTCTACTTTCGTCAATATCAAAGGCCAACTATAAAAACAAACAATAAAGTATATACAAAATTATAATTTAGACAAAAAAAAAACTACATTTACCAATTAAAAACATAATATATATATAATAACTAACTTACAGCTATTTCATTCCAAATGGCATATTTTATTGCTGCAGAGACATGTCGCCAATCATTAATAGTAATAGGGACCCTGTCACGAGCTATCACGCCAATGTAACCAACAAAATTTGATTTATTTGGGTCAACTGGCTGACCATACTCGTTCCAACCAACTTGTAGCTTTATGCCTTTACTTTTGGCATTTATTACTTTCTTCATTGCTGTAATACCTCTACGTATCTCATTTTCAACATTTTTGTTTGCATCACCTCCAGAATCCATCTACAAGATTTCAAAAGTGAAAAATACAGAAGTTAGATTCATATACCAAATATATAAATAGTGCTAATTAAGAAATGCCCATAATTCTAGAAAAAATTCAGCAGAGTAACGACGCAAAAAATTCTACCAAGTTCTCGACTTAATCTTCCCCCCAACCTTGCAACCACCAAAACTCAAATATTCAACAACAAAACAAACGCAAACAAATATATATGCATTAATCACATCATTAACTAGTTGGATCATATAAATCACATCCAAAAGTACAAAACGAAATATTGATAAGCTTACATTGGTGGTGGTCGTCGTGGTAGTGGCGGAGAAGAGGGTGACTGTGGTGGTATACGGTATCGACCTACAAAAGCAAAAAATACAGAAGTTAGTGTAACTCATTCACTAATATAATATTACAAGCGTTCAAATAATTATCAAATAAGTTCAAATAAAATTTACACTTAAATTGCATACTTAACAAAAGAGTTCAAATAAGTTACTCATATAATTATCAAATACTCATATAATTATCTAATAAGTTCCAATACCTTTCATCGTTTTCTTTTTGTCGCTGGTTTACTAGTCTTTTGTGATCCCTCAGTACGACCATTTTGTTTAGTACGCCGACGAACAGATGGATTAATCCATATTCCCTCTTGGTGATCTTCTCGCATATACAATTCATCATCACTGATATCCAAGTCACCGTCACTATTTGTGGATTGTGAACCACCTAAGATAGGAGTTCCTCCATCATCTTCATTATATAGGCCATCATCCTCAATACAAGTATTTTTGTTTGCCGATAAAACAATGGACCACCTCTTATCGACGGGATCGGTGACAAAAAACACTTGTTTAGCTTGAGATGCCAAAATAAAAGGTTCATCTTTGTATCCCACCTTTTCAAGGTCTACTCGAGTAAAACCTATTTCACTATCATCAACACCATTTTTATGGTCAACCCACCTACACCCAAATACAGGGACCCGAAACCAACTGTAATCCAGCTCCCATATATGTTCAATCACCCCATAATATGGTAAAGTGGCATAGATAGGGCTATTATCTTTCGCACTTGAGATATGCATTGCTTCAGCTACAAGACTCACCCCACTATTCTGCATTGTACTCCGTTCATCTTGGTCTTTTGTATAAAACGTGACACCATTTATACGATAACACGAATGACAAAATACGAATCTGCCCGGGCCCACCAACAACCGTGCCAATTTATCTGAAACTGAAAGTGAATTCTCGTTTTGTTTCTCTTGAATACACTTTCGGAACCAATCGATAAAACTCTTGTTATGTTCTCTTGAAATCCAACTTTCCATTTTACTTGAATTTATTCTCCTAAGTTGGTCCTTGTGCTCTTCAACATATGGCTCAACCTCATCGGTGTTGTGGAGCACATATAGGTGTGCCTGATCCTTTTGTGTGCTAGGAACACTCACTAATTGCTTTCCAATTACGCTTTCTCCTTCTGGTCCCCCCCCCCCAGCAGGAGACTTTTGACGCTCTGCAACATTACCATCATTCAGATATTCTGTGCAAAATGTAATAGTTTCATCAACTTTGTACCGCTCAACAATGCAACCTTCCGGCCGGCTACGATTTTTCACATAGCCTTTCAATACCTTCATATAATGCTCAGTCGGATACATAGATCTCATAAAAGCTGGTCCACAAAGTTGTGTCTCTCTAACCAAGTGAATAGGTAGGTGAGTCATTATATCAAAAAACGCGGGTGGGAAATACATCTCAAGCTCACACAAAGTGAGGACAAGTTGTTTCTGAAGTGCAGGCAATTGTTCAGGATCAAACACCTTGCTCCACATTGCTTTGAAGAAGAAACACAATCTAGTTATAGTTTCTCTCACCTTTTTTGGCAGAATGGCCCGTAAAGCAATTGGTAGCAAATGATCCATGATTACATGACAATCATGAGTCTCCATATGTTTTAGCTTCAAGTCCTTCATTGATACAAGACTGCTAATGTTCGAAGAATACCCTTCTGGAACTTTCACTCCACAAAGAAACTCACATAATGCAATTTTTTCTTTTCTAGATAGTGTGTGAGCTGCTGGAGGTAAATAAGTACGTTTTCCCTTCATTGTTGGTGCCAATTTACCTCTTATCTTCATTTCAACTAAATCCAACCTTGCCTTTACTCCATCTTTTGTCTTGCCGGGCATTTAGAAGAGTACCAATGACACTATCAAATACATTTTTCTCAATATGCATTATATCAAGAAAATGTCTAACATGTAAAGATTTCCAATACGGCAATTCAAAAAAAATTGACCTTTTTTTCCACCCAGTTTTTGCAAGGCCGCATGCAAAAGTCTTTCCGAACTTGATATCCAAGTCTTTTACATTCTCAAACACCTCTTCACTGATCAAACACTTAGGAGCTCGACATTCTTCTATGCTCCCATTGAAAGCTTTCTTCCACCGACGATATCGATGTTCTCGATTCAACCATCTTCGATGCCCTTGGAATGCATATTTCTGAGAGTGTGGGAGTCTATATTGATCTGTACTCTTGACACATATGGGGCATGCACATTGCCCATGTACCCCATATCCCTCGAGATTAGCTCTTGCTGGAAAATCATTGATTGTACCAAACAACATAACTCTGAGATTGAAGCTCTCTTTTCTAAACCCATCATACACTTTAATACCTGTCTCCCACAACTCCTTCAAATCCTCAATTAAAGGGGCCAAGTAGACATCTATATCATTTCCAGGTTGTTTCGGCCCGGAAATTAGTATAGTCATCATAATATGCTCTCGCTTCATGCATCGCGAAGGGGTAGGTTGTAGATCATCAAAATCACCGGCCATGTACTATGTGAGCTACTTTGCAAGCCATGTGGGTTCATGCCATCTGTAGCCAATACAAGGCGTAAATTTCTTGGTTCTTCCCTAAATCCAGGGAAATCATTATCAATCTTTTTCCATTGAGGAGAATCTGAAGGATGTCTAATCTTGTTATCTTCAATCCCTTCTTCAACCCTTCTATCAGCATACCATGTCAAGTCCTTGGCAAACACTTCACTACTGTACATACGTCTAAATCTAGGTATTATGGGCAAATACCATGCTGTTTTGACAGGAGCAGATCCATTCTTCTTGTACCGTGAGGTGCCACATTTCGGACACACCTTCAATGGTGCATAGTCATTTCTAAACAAGATGCAATCATTGAAACAAGCATGTATCCTCTCATATCCCATGCCAATTGCAGTTAACATCTTCTTAGCCTCATAAGTACGATTAGGTAACACATTATCATCGGGTAACATACTTTTTAATAGACCAAGTAAGTCTGTGAAACTCTTATCACTCCACCCATTGTTAGCTTTTAACTTGTAGAGGTTTACGACTGCTTTCAATCTTGTGAAATTACTACCACTATACAGGGGTGTCTTTGAATCACTTGTCAAATTGTCGAACATCTTGGGACAATTTCGCAAATCCTCCTCAATCACATTGGTCATCTCCTCCAAACGATCATGCTCACAGTCATCCATGTCAAAATCTACTGATCGATATGATGTATCACCCAAATCAGCTGAGGTGTCACTGCTTTCACCGTGTCTTGTCCATCGTGTGTAGCTTTTATCAATTCCATTACACACCAAATGATCTTCCAAGTCACGTGGACTAATTCTCTTTCCAAAACAACAACGTAAACACGGACAACTAATCCTAGTCGGATCCGATGCATGCTCAACCGCAAAGTCTATGAATTCTTTCACCCCTTTCACATATTGCTCCGACATACGATCCGCTACAATCCAACTTCGATCCATCTAAATTCTCAATTAATTAAATTAAATAATTTTAATATCAGTTGATAGTTAAATTAATTAAATAAATTTATTTTTAATTTATTCTATAAAAAAATCGGCAGAGTAACGACGCAAATATTTCTACCAAGTTCTCGACTTAATCTTCCCAATGGGTTGTAACCAACAAAAGTCGAATCTTACGATCCGCTAAAATCTCAACAGGGTAACGACGCAAAAAATACTACCAATTTCAACCACAACAAACCCAACATTCTAATCTTTCACTCACAACGAACACAAAATCATACAAAAATATTAATCACCAGTTGGATCACATAAAACATAAAATTTCTAGCTAGCAACTACAAATATTGATCACCAGTTGGATCACATAGATCATATAAAAAACTACAAATAAAGCATCATATTATAAATATTGATCACCAATTGGATCTAAATAAATCACATAAAACTACAAATAAATTAAAGCATCACGATATAATTATTTTCACAAAAAATATGTAAATCTCAAGTATAAATGTTCGTTGTGACATGACGTGATGCACAAATACCATGAATGCATTAAACAATGTCAACAAAACAATACAACAACAATCCAATCATATATAATACCAACATATCATAACATAAATCAAAAATCCAAAAATCAATAAACCCTAATTAAAATAACATATATATCACAAAAACCCACATTATATAATTAACAAAAACATAAATTAAATCCACATTATATACATCACAAAATCCTAATTAACAAATATATATAAGAATAATTCACAAAATCCTAATTAACATTATATAACAATACTTAACAAATTAACATATAACCCACATTATATACATCACAAAATCCTTATTAACACAACATAAATATATAACAAACAACAAATTAACACATAACCAATATTATATAAATTAAATCACAAAACCCCAACACCTATATACAAACATTAACCTAAAATATATACATAATATATATATATAACATAACATATATATATATATACCTATAAAGAGAGGGAGGAGGAGTGATTGGTGGGTAGGGAGGCGGCGGCGCGGCGGAGGCGGCAGCGCGGCGGCGGCGGAGGCGGCCGAAGAAGAGCGGCGGTTTGGGGTGGTGGCTAGGGGACGGGGTTATCTTGAGAGTGAGAGAGAGTATAGAGAGAGAGAGTAGAGTATAGAGAGAGAGACCGAGAAGAGAGATCGAGAATGAGAGAGAAAATCGAGAGGGGCGACGACGGCGGCGGCTGCGGATTGTGGTGGTGGCGGACCGGCGGCGACTCGGGGGGGCGGGGGTGGGCCGGGGGCGGAGAGTGAGAGAGAGAGTAGAGTAGAGAGTGAGAGAGTAGAGGAGAGAGAGAGAGTAGAGAGAAATGAGGGTGGAGTCGGTTTTTGGGGGAAAAATGGGGGGGGATTTTATTTTTTTTTAATTAACAATTAAAGCGGTTCATTACAGAACCGCTTTAACTGATAATCAGTTATAGCGGTTCAGGAATGAACCGCTGTAACCGGTTTGAATCAGTTACAGCGGTTCAATATTGAACCGCTGTTAAAAAAACTTTTTTTTTTTCGGTTCGACTTATAATAGCGGTTTTTTACCGAACCGCTGTAATAGGTTTAGTCCTATTACAACGGTTTTAAAAAAAACCGCTGTAATAGGTTCCGACTTAGTTTCATTTATAACGGTTCACTTATAAACCGCTGTAATAAGTTTCTCCGTTCAGCGGTTTTCAAAAAACCGCTGTAAAATGTGCGCTGTAACAGGCCATTTCTGTACTAGTGTGGCGCAGAGAAATTCTGAGTAGGAGACGGAGGCGCTTGGTGTTGAACTGGCGCTAGAGGTTGAGGTGCATAATACACTGGCGCTTGATACTGAGGCGCTGGTGCAGGGGGAGGGGTTTGAAATGAAGTTTGTCCAATAGGATTTCTCTTCTCATATCTTAGAAATTTCTTGAATTTCTTAACCAATAAAGCCATCTCTTTCTCCTCATTTGATTTTGTTGCTTTCACCTCACTAATCACTTTACCCTTACTTTTGGTAGTAGCAATTAAAGCTCCTAATTCAGTCGTTGAAGTTGAGGTGTTGCTGACTTCACCCAATTCGAACTCATATTCCTTTAACTTTGAAAACACATGTTCTGGAGTTAGAGTCTCCGAAGTCAGTGATTCTCTCATAGCAACAGTCTTAATCAAATACTTGCTTGGAAGACTTTTAAATATCTTGTTGACCATCTCTTTGTTAGTCAACTCCTTGTCTAGTGACGCTAACTCTGTGATGAGCAAAGTGAACCTTGCATCCAATTGTTCTAGCGTCTTGTTGGGCTGCATCTTAAAATGCTCAAATCTTTGCATGGCTATTGAGAGCTTGTTCTCCTTCATCTGTGCTGAACCTTCACATACGATAGCCAATTTGTCCCATACTTCTTTTGAAGTTTTACATTGCTTGATTTTGTTGAACAATCCACCATTGTCTATTAGTGCTGAGTAAAGAGCGCTTATTAGCTCTTTTCTATCTTTTGGCGTTCATTCTAACTTAGGCTTCTCGACATATCCATCTGGAGTAGCTTCAGTCGCTCCATGGGCTTGAGTTATAACTTTCATGATTTTAGTGGGGCCATCTGTAATTACATCACTCATCTCATTATCACAAGAACATAAATATGCAAATGCTCTAAGTTTCCAAGAGTCATTGTTTGACTCAACCAACTTAGGCATCTTGTTAAAAGCCATGATATGAGATTTTTCAAAATAAGCGACTATGTTTGAAAAATGGATCTAAACAAGCAATTACGCTAAGAAATGCTTTGGTTTCTACTTCAACCGCTCTGGTACCACTTGATGGTCCCAAGTGGCATACTAAAGGGTCTTGAATAGACCCTGAATTCTTTTTCGTCTTCAAAAATTTCGTATCACTTTTAAAGATTTGAACTCTTGGAAAGCTAAGCGCTAGGTCAGGCGCTACAAGAAAGATAACTTAGACTTAGTGATATTAGCTATTACCAAAGTAGGGTAATGCTTAGATCGTTTAATCAGTGTTAGCACAGTGGAAATGATTTTAAAGCTTATCCTTTGTTTTAGCCAAATAGTCACTTAACCGTTTTTAAAGCCTTTTAATGATATGGTATGAACAGTAAAGCAGTAAAATAGTAAATGACACAAGAATTTACAGGTTCACTGGGTGATGTAATCCCAACTACGTCCTTTTTCTCTTTTAACACTCGAAGGAAATTCACTAAAATGATTATCGAAGGATCACACAGAATCTTCTACAAAATGGTGAATAGGTGAAGATGATCTTGAGCTCCTTGATCACACAGACTTCAGCTCCAATGAAGACCTTCCTCAACAAGCTTCTCTCACACAGAAATGCTGCTTGTAGAATCAACAACTTGCTCACTCAGATGAAAGAGGTTAAGGATTAAATAATGGGTTTGTTTGATTTTGGAAGTTCAAACAACTTGGGATATCTCAATAGGAATGTAGGGATTTTCTCCGAAGAGGTTTGAGATACCTATGACTTTCTTTGGAGTGTATAAAAATCTTGAGAGGATTTTGGCTATGGAGTTTATAAGCTTTTCTCTCAAATAATTTCAGCAAAGTTTAGACTTTTTTCTTGTGCATTTACGTATATATAGAGTTTGCTGAAGGGTATTATTTATAGGATTTCTTGGGATTTGTCAGTTTGATGCATGTGGATGTGTGTATCTCACGCAGCGCGTTAAACAGTCTCTTCCTGATATTTCTCAATTTCTGCTGGTTCCGATTGAACAGGAGCATGTTTTGAACTCTGATTTCTGACAATCTAGTCAAAAGGTGGCTTGTCCACAAGTCATAATGCCTTATCACATTTAATGCCCTTATCAGGCATTTAATGCATTTGAATTTATTTCCCGTTGGAAATAAATGTCCGTTGATGATTGCATTTAAGTCCTCCATGACTTGTGAATTTATTTCAAGTGAATCTAATCCTTGATCGCTTGAGTCATTTGAGAGCTTGATTCAACAACCCTAAAATAGTCCTCTAGCATTTGACAGATGCTAAGAACAAATCTTCATCTTCACTTGACTTCAGACGCTGATCTTAAACTTTATCTTTGTAGACTTACCTAGAATTTTATCAGCGACTTGGTATCAAATACTTAGTTTAAAATCTACAAAGATAAAAATTACAAGCCTAAGAAAATTAAAAACTTTCAAACGCTTATACAATTGTTTTTATGAAAACATAAAGTTACATTATTATTTTTTTGGGTCTAACATAAAGTCCTGTTCTTGTCATCATCAAAACATCTAACATGAAATTTCCTAACACACACCATTTGGAATTTTTCTAGTTCAAAGGATAAACAACAAGCCTCCAAATAATTATGCTCCTCACTCATGGACAAAAAGCAATCCACCAAGTGCATTTCACGCTACACAATGGACACTCTCAGCTTGGGCCACTCACACCTGCCCAAATTCGTCGCCAGAATGGCCTTATCCCAACGGCCCTCACTTTCAATCTTCAGTGCCTAACAATCAGGCCCAACAGCTTATGTGGCCCAATTCCAGCGGGTCTTCATTTCAGTCTCCAGCAATCCATACGCAAGCCCACCCACCTACCTTCCCTATTAATCAGACGGGCAAACCTTCTATCTTCGGCTCATCTCCACAAACAGCCACTTGGGCTCTTACACAACAAGCCCATTCTCCTCCTTCAACAGCAACACCACAACAACTGTTGGGATTTATAACATAAATACGCAGCGGAAAAATTAAAACTCCCACGTGGTTCATCTCGATTTCACATATTCAAATTGGTTTATAGAATTATGTACCTTTCTTCGCATATGTTGAATTCTGAACCAGAAATCACGATCCCTTTTGAATAGCAAAATTTTCGCCGTCTCTAAATTGCCATGCCGGAATAAAAAGCGAAAAACTCCTTTTTCTCCTTGAAATCGGCTAGATGGAGAGAGAGAGATGGAGGATTGTTTTTACTTGGAGAGAAAGTTATGACTTGAGGCTTGTTATTAATTTCACTTAGTATATTTATACTACTACTAGAAGTTAATAACCCTAGGCTTCTAAGGCACATGGGCGTCCATTAAGTGTTTTAAAGCCTTCGGGCTTTAATCCACTTTTGTTTGTTTGTTTAATTAATTAATTAATATTATTTATCCAATAAATAATTTAATTAAATACATATTAATTCTATAATTAATTTTCTCTAAGGAATTAATTAACACATTAACTTATTCAATTAATAGAATCACCTAATGATTAATTAATTAATTGTGATATTCAATACCGAAAAAATCTCTCAAGTCAATTCCACGTTTTTCTTTTTGCAATTCCTTTAAGTGCGACTCTTTAGGTTCATCTCAAAAGGCAATTGGGAGGAAACCAAGAGGATGTGAGTAACACCTAGCCAGACCCGTGGCTCACATCGTATCCCAATTGAGAACGAAAGAATGGGATCATTTCAAACCTTTTACGCTGTGAATACCGTACGAGTATAACCTTTTATTCTTATATCCCAGTCAAGTGAGAGTCATGGTTTAGTCAAACTCATTGGACTTGACCATATGCTTAGCTCATAATGAATCGAGGTCAAGGAATATACCTTTATATCTAGCATGAGTATCTCTTATACTTTGGCCAAAGTCTTTTAACCTCATTCATCCATGACTTCATAGGATATTTAGCTCATCCACTTATGAGAGAATAAATCCCATTTTGCTAATCAGTTAAGACTGCTACTTGCCCATCAAGTCGCACTTCGAGGTCGATCCCACCAACGGGTGAATTGGATCTAACTACTCTAATGACAGACTTGATGTCATAAGTACATCTTCAACTTGATTCCTCAGGTCTAAGGTTCACGCTTATCTATCACAACTTATCAGTTTCATCATTGACTGTCAGTGAGTGAAAACCCATGTGATAAAACCAATGCGAGTCATGTTCGAACATATCAGTCTAAGAGCGGTGTCTATGACATTAGTTCCCACTACCATTCCCATAGTGTTTGACTAGCATTTTCTCTGTCAAAACTTATATCATACAAGTCTTTATTCAGTATTGATGTCCATACAATACTCTCTTTGACTTGTGAACCAGTGTTAGATAATAAGGATCAAAATCTTCTAGTGTCATTCTTCCTAACCCATAGGAAGTAGAAGGTTTGCCTTATTATCAAGGACTTTATGTTGTTTATTAAAACCTTACAAATGCCTATAAGAAAATAACAAAATAATGCCTTATATTATGAAAAGATATTGTTTAGTTACAAGTCAATGCCCTATAAATCTATCCTCTTTATGACATTTGAGGGCACACACTAACAATCTCCCACTTGCACTCAATGCCATTTGCTATGGTATTTTATACCCATCCCTTCCAGATGTTTTTCTAACACCACCTATGCCAATGGCTTGGTCAATGCGTCAGCGACATTGTCAGCTGAGGCTATTTTCTGAACAGATATTTCTCCTCGTGCAACGATCTCTCTTATGATGTGATATATCCTCTCAATTTATTTGGACTTGTTGTGAGACCTAGGTTCCTTCAGCTGCGCTATTGCTTCAGTGTTGTCACAATAAAGAGGCAACGAGAGCTTTGTGCTTGGAACCACTTGAAGTTCCTCTATGAACTTCCTAAGGCAAATAGCCTCTTTAGCTTCCTCAGAGGCAGCTATGTATTTAGCCTCTATTGTGGAGTCCGCGGTTGTGCTTCGCTTGGTACTTTTACAAGTGACCGCCCCATTGTTGAGGGTGAATACGAATTCTGAGGTGGATTTTCGATCATCAACATCTGATTGAAAATCCGAGTCAGTGTACCTATCCACTCTCAAGTTACCACTCCCACAGATGAGAATCATATCCTTAGTTCTCTTTAGTTACTATAGCATATTCTTCACGGCCATCCAATGTTCCTGACCAGGGATTGCTTGAAATTGTCTAACGACACTTACTGCATAAGCAATGTCAGGTCTAGTATACAACATTGCGCACATCAGGCTACCTACTGCAGATGCATAGGGTAAAGTGCTCATTTCTTTTCTATCTTCCTCACTTTGAGGACACATAGATTTTGAGAGATGTATCCCATGCCTCATTGGCGGGAAGCCTTTCTTAGAATCCTCCATCCTATATCTCTTTAGGACCTTTTCTAAGTAAAGGGCTTGAGAGAGCCCTATCATTCTATTTGTTCAATCTCTGTAGATTCGAATCCCTAGAATATAGGTTGCCTCTCCCAAGTCTTTCATGGAGAAAGTAATCGAAAGCCATTTTTTAACAGTGGTGAGCATTCCTATATCATTCCCTATGAGTAATTTGTCATCTACATATAACACAAGGAACGTTATCTTGCTCCCACTAACCTTCTTGTAAACACATGCCTCGTCTTCGTTCTTGATGAAGTCAAATCTTTTAACAGCCTCATCAAAACGTAGATTCCAGCTACGAGAAGCTTGCTTGAGTCCATAAATGGATCTCTCAAGCTTACACACTTTATAAATATCGTCCTCGGATACAAAACGCTTAGGTTGTTTCATATAGATGTCCTCTTCTAGGAATCTATTTAGGAAAGCAATTTTGGCATCTATTTGCTATATTTCATAGTCTAGGTGTGCTGCTATTGCAAGTAGGATCCTTATTGATTTGATCATAGCCACTGGCGAAAAGGTTTCTTGGTAGTAAATTCCTTCCTTTTGACTATACCCTTTCGCCACTAGCCAACCTTTGTAAGTGTCAACCTTGCCATCAACACCAATCTTCTTTTGTAGATCAATTTGCACCCAATTGTTTTTACCTCATCAGGCTGATCCACAAGTTTCCATACTTGGCTTAAATACATCGAATCGATCTCGGTTTGCATAGCTTTACGCCATCTTATAGCGTGCACATCCACCATCGCTTGATCATAAGTAGAGAGGTCATCTCCATGACCCTCCTCTAATGCAGAATAAAGATCCAACTCCCTCTGTACTAGATATTCATACCTCTCAGGCGGTTGAGGTACCCTACTTGATCTTCGCGGTTGTGGTTGTGTTATAGAAAGTTCGGTTCTCACTTCCTATGTAGATGTATCCACTGGAGTTTCATTTTGTTCTTCGGGAACAATCTTTCTACCCGTTCCTCCTTATTGAATGAACTCATCTTTAAGAAAGTGGGCTTGTAAAGCTACGATGATCCTCTGATCATCATGCAGGTAAAAGAGGTATCCCATTGAACTCTCAAGATATCCAACGAAATGCTCTTTCAAGGATCTAGCCTCCAATTTGTCCACTTTGGTCTTTTTGACCTAAGCCGAACATCCACAAATCTTGATGTGATTAAGACTTGGTTTTCTATTTCTCCATATCTCATATGGAGTCTTAGGAACGGACTTGGACGGACATCTATTTAAGATGTGTATAGCTGTAAGCAGCGCATGACCCCACAGTGAAATGGGTAAGTCGGTGTAGCTGAGCATGGAGCGAACCATGTCCAACAGGGTTCGATTCCTTCACCCTGCAACTCCATTTAACTGTGGTGTCGTTGGAGGTGTGAGCTGTAATACTATACCATTCTCTCTGAGGTATACATCAAACTCGTCGCTCATATATTCTCCTCCTCGATCCGATCGAAGAGTTTTTATATGTTGACCAGTTTGATTTTCCACTAAAGCCTTAAATTCCTTGAACTTTTCAATGGATTCAGACATATGATTCATCAGGTACACTAGACCATATCTTGAATGTTCATCCTTGAATGTGAAGAAGCAAAGAAAACCTCCTCGAGCCATTTCTCCAAATGGTCCCCAAACATCAGTATGCACTAAACCTAAGATTTGTGAGGCTCTTTCAAAAGTCCCTATGAAGGGAGATCTAGCCATCTTGCCTTTGAGATAAGATTCACAAGTAGGATAGGGATCCAATCCCAATGGACCGATTAGTCCATCTTTCTCTATTTTGTGAATTTTGTGTTCACCGGCATGGCTTAATCTAAGATGCCAGATCAATCTTTGGTTAATTCCCAGCCTACTACGTTTTCTTTGTATAGTATCCAAAGAACACTCATTCTAGACATTAAGGTAATACAATCCATTTACCAAAGAAGCAAAGCCTACTAATTTATTACCATAATAAATATTGCAATGTTCATCAATAAATGGAAAGTACAACCAAGTTTAATTAGAACGGGAATCGAAATAATGTTTTTAAGCCTATTGGGCAAAAGTAAAACATTATCCAGAAAAAGTAAATGTCCAGAATTTAAAAGCAATGAGGTAGATCCAATTCCAGTAGTTACGACGCTTTGCCCGCTGCCTACTCTGATCTTCACCTCATCACTGTCCAACTTCCTTCCTTGCACCAGATCTTAATTCATATAACAAATGTGAACACTAGCTCCAGAATCAAGAATCCAAGATGTAGAGAAAATGGTCATAGAACAATAAGTTTCCTGAACATAAAGTTCCATACCTTGTGCGCCCGTGCCCATGTTTGGACAGTTTCTCCTCCAGTGGCCTAGCTCACCGCAGTGTAGACATCTATCCGTCTTTTGTGGCCCTTTACGCTTGTGATTCACAGGAGCTTTTCCTTTTCCCTTATCGACACCACCTTGAGCTCCAAGCTCGCCAGCCTGCTTCTTGGCTTTCTTCTTCTTATTCTTCGCCCTTTTAGGCCCAGAAGAGATAATCAATGCAGTTTCTTTTCCCTTGGGCTTCAATTGAGATTGTCCACTGTTTAATTTTTTCATTAGCCCAGCTAAGTTGTGTTCAATCTCATTACAATTGAAGTTCATGACAGATTGGGAGAAAGAATCCGAATGTGACTGCAAAATGAGATCGGTTTAAAGTTGTGGGTTCATTGTAAAATCGAGAACCTCCAATCTTTCGATCCTCAAGATCATCTTGAGGACATGATCCCCAACTTTTTTACCTTCCCTCATTTTGGCCCGAAAGAGCTCTTTAGATATCTCATATCTAGCAGTACGGATGTGCTCACCATAGAGCTCGACCAAGTGTGCCAAGATAGCCCTTGCAGTGGTCATCTTCTCGTGGGACCTCTGAAGCTCGTTTGTCATCGAGCCAAGAATGCACCCACGCACTCGGACGTCGTTCTTCACCCATTTTTCGTGAGCTTGGACTTCTTCCTCGTTGGCACGTGTTCTGGCAGGCGGAGCAGGGATATCAGAGATAGGAGTCATTTTTGCACGTGTTTTTAGCCCTTTTATTGACGATTTAGGTCCATTTATAGCTTGAATTGCACCACTCGTACTTTTAATGTGTGTGTTAAGTGAATTCAGTTATTAAGCGACGATACACGAAGAAAAGGGCAAAAGACAGCATTTCAAACAAACTTTAGAGGAACGTTCACACACTGGCGCCTAGGCGCCAGAAGATGAAGAGAAGTAGTAAAGTGCACGCAGACCCGCTCATGAGCGCCAGAATTGCCATGCCTGGGCGTCGTTCAACTTCTCTCCTAAGTTATCTGTGCCACATAGGCGGCGCCTAGGCGCCGATCCACCCGCGCCTGGGCGCCACTGTAACCATTTTTGGAGACTATAAAACCCAGATTTTAGCAATTAGAAAGGGTTCGAACTCCTGGGGATTCAAGGAGATTTTCTGGGTTTTTGGGCCACTTTCTCATCAATTAGAAGGGATCAAGAAGGAAGATTAGCTTGGGGATTGAAGATTCAAGTTGAAGATCCATCATCAATTCAACATAGGGAATTTTAATAGCTTTCCATTTTCACTATTTTCCATGAATATGCATATGAATCCATCTATGTCTTTTATGCCATCAACTATGAGCTAAGCTTGTAAGACTAGGGCCATGTAAGGACAAATTGTGATTTATGCTTATAATAGAGGATTGTTGAAGTGATTCTTATGTTGTTATGTGGTGTGGATTTGTGTTTTTGCTTGTTTGACATATGCTTGATCACCATATGTTAGAATCTTATGCCTAGGTGAATATTTCGAGAGAAAATTGACTTAGGCTGCAAGAAATTCACACCATAACCCGCAACCAATGAGAATTGACCTAGACATAGGTAAAGGTTCTTGGGTAAAGTTGTTCGATCTAAATCAAGTGAGCTCTAGTGCGTTAATGCGTGTTTAGTGATTAGATTTCCGGGTAGATATACTTAGGAAACCATTATTCAATCATAGGATTTTAGCACAAGACATCGGTTATTCTTTACCCTCGGAGCTTTCACCATAGTAACATAAACGTAACCTTCAACGAGAGCCTTTATAAGTATAATTGAACAATTTGGACCTAGCATGTGCCTTAGTCTCCCTTTATAATTGGTCTTCAATCCTTCGTGTGTCTTCGTTCTTATCTTACGCGTTTTACCTTCAATTTACCTTTACTTTAATTGTTTATTTCATTACGAATCTTAAACTAAAATTCAAGTCATTGAGGTTCGACAACCCGGACTTATTGTCCACATTTATTACTACACACGACTAGTGCACTTGCTATTCAAGCACATTAGCTTCTAGCGTGTCAAGTTTTTGGCGCCGTTGTCAGGGACTTGTTTATTTTTAATTTTTGATTTTCGCTTACGTTTTCATAATTCTTAGTTTTTTTTTATTTCTTGCTTTTCTTATTTTCGTATTAGTCTAATTTTGTTTCTTGTGCTTAATTGAAAGGTTTTGGTTGTGGTGCATGACCCGCTCCTCCAACGAGCGCTTATTCGATTTTGAGCTCGAGATAGAACGTGTTCTTCGGGTTAGTAGACGGGCTCAAGAAATGGTCCACAATTTCAATCCAAATCCGAATGAGAACTTTCCTGATAGACTCTCCTTGAAAATAGGGAATGGTTGCAAAATCTACTCCAAACTATGCAACCGGCACGTCCACTACCACATCCATCGGTTCATGGTAATCAACCACCCCGGGTACACACTACACTGGGACCCGTTATCTTCCCCGACTTTGCTACTCAACATTTATACATTCCTTCTCATATGTTCGGGATAGTTCAAGCGGAGCTGTTTTATGGTGACTCGAGAGACTCCCCTCATGACCACCTAAATCACTTTGAGAATGTGATCTCTACTATGCAATTCAACCCACGAGATCTTGATGCCATCCGCCTCCGATTATTTCATTTCTCTTTGAAGGATGAGGCGACTCTTACAAATCGTTGCCCCCACAATCAATTGGAACATGGGATGATCTAGTTATTGAATTTCTCAACAAATTCTTCCCTCCATCAAAAATCAACGAGCTTAGAAGTGAGATCAAAAGGTTCAAACAGACAAGGAATGAGTCTTTAGCATCTGCATGGGCAAGGTACAAGGGTATCCTACGAAAGTGCCCCGATCACAATTATACACGAGATGAGCAAGTGCAACATTTCTATAATGGAGTCCGATCTCGGATTCACCACCGACTCAATGCGGGAGTCGGTGGTGACCTTTTAGCCCTTGATAGTAGGTTTGTGTGGATTAAGCTTGAGCAAATGTCTAGGGAGGATGAACTCTACCGCGAAGATGATGATGAGCTTCTTCCACCAAATCGAAGGGTTGCTTGTGTTCAAGAATTAGGAGAAGTGGTTGCCCCAGAACCAGAGGTTGTAGATGTAAATTTTGTTAGAAATCATAATCGACAATGGTTGAACTTTCACGTACCCGAAAACTTCCCAAAGAGACCAAACCCCGCACAAAACGCACAACCGGGCATTTACCAACCTCTGAGGCCTCCTTTCAACAACCAACCCTCAAGGCCTCCTTTCAACAACCCACCTCCGAGGCAAGGAAATCTCAAAGTACAAGGGCAAGGGCAAGTACGACCTGCCACAATCGACGAGCGACTTGATGATCATATAAGGAAATCGGATACGTCGATCAATGAACTCTGCAATATGATGAAGGATATGTTCATGGAGATGAAGGATATGTGGACACAAATGGGACAAATATCCTCCTCGGTAAGTGGAAGAGACCTGGGGACTCTACCAAGTGACACGAAAAAGAACCCAAAAGAACAATGTCATGCCATTGCTTTGAGAAGTGGGAAACAAGTTGAAAGGATCCTGTTCGCATGTCTGCGCCCGAGCGTGAGGTTACTCACGCCCAGGCGCTGGTGACCTCCATCCCTAACAATTTGCTTCGCACATCCGTGCCTAGGCGTGGTTCAGACGGCACCCAGGCGCCAGACATGCCACAACAGGAAGAAGTGGTACGCACATCCGCGCTCAAGCGCCATCAAGAGTGCGCCCAGGCATCGCCTTCTATTTCTTCCGGCCCTAGTCCTTCGATTCCAACGCCTCCTCCCATCGAGATCCGTCTTCCCTTCCCAAATGCACAGAAAAAGAAAAAGAAGGAGATGGACCCGAGTTTCCTCCGTATTTTGTCTATTCTTTGTGAGGTGAGGATAAATATTCCTTTTGTGGACTCTATTTTGCAAATGCCAAACTATGTTAAGTTCTTCAAGGATGTTCTATCCAACATGCAAAAATGGGAAGAAAATGAAATGGTCTGTCTAACCGAGGAGTGCTCCGCCGTCTTACTCAACAAATTGCCTCGCAAGCTCAAAGACCCGGGGAGTCTTACCATACCATGCACTATTGGTCATCTTACTTTTGACAAGGTGCTTTGCGATTCGGGAGCGAGTATCAATCTTCTTCCCTACTCTATCTTCAAGAAGCTCAACCTCGAGAAGCCCAAACCTACATCAATGTCCTTACAATTGGCGGATCGTTCAATTAAACACCCGAAGGGCATCATTGAAGATGTAATTATACAAGTGGACAAATTCTACTTCCCGGTCGATTTCATAGTGCTTGACATGGAAGAGGATGTGGAAGTACTGTTGATTCTAGGGAAGCTATTCCTCGCCACGGGTAAGGCAATCATAGATGTCACCGATGGTAAGCTTACTCTTCATGTGGGTGATGAGAAGGTTATTTTCGATGCATTTAAAGTGCTTAAACATCCATACGATCATGATTCATGTTTACGCATTGATGCATTTGACACTTTGATTGGTGAGACTTTTTAGGCACACATGGTAGATGACCCATTAGAGGCATGTCTTTTGCAATCCATGGATGTCGATTCGGCGAGTGAGGAGCAATTGGAAATCGTGTGTAGCTTAGAAAAGCAACCTCGTTACCTTGTCATGGGGGTTGAAAAGTTAGAAAGATCACTATCGGCTCCCCCTCACCCTTCCATTGAAGAGGCCCCTATCCTTGAGCTTAAACTGTTGCCTTTACATTTGAAATATGTGTTCTTAAATGATAATAAGACATTGCCCTTAATAGTCTCATCTTCTTTGACAGGGGAACAAGAGGAACAACTCATGGGAGTTTTGAGGGCCAATAAGAAAGCTTTTGGGTGGACAATTTCAGACATTAAAGGAATTAGCCCGGCTATATGCATGCACAATACTCATGGAGGACTCCGCCAAGCCTACACGTCAACCACAAAGGAGGTCTAACCCACAAATATAAGAGGTAGTCAAGAAAGAGGTTATTAAGTTACTCGACGTAGGTATAATCTACCTTATCTCTGATAGTGCATGGATAAGCCTTACTCATGTTGTTCCAAAGAAAGGGGGCATAACTGTGATTAAAAATGCAAACGATGAATTGATTCCTACACGTATGCTCACCGGGTGGCGTGTGTGCATAGATTATCGTAAGTTAAATGATGTCACCCGTAAAGACAATTTTCCTCCCCCTTTCATTGACCAAATGCTCAAAAGGTTAGTCGGGCACGATTTTTATTATTTTCTAGATGGCTAATCCGGCTATAATCAAATTTCCATAGACCCTGAGGACCAAGAGAAAACCACTTTCACTTGTCCATATGGCACTTTTGCTTATAGAAGGATGCCATTTGGATTGTGTAATGCCCCGGCCACCTTTCAACGGTGCATGATGGCAATTTTTCATGACATGGTTGAGGGATTCCTTGAGATTTTTATGGACGATTTTTCAGTTTTTGGAACATCTTTTGATACATGCCTTGATCATTTGACTCGTGTTCTAAAACGTTGTGAGGAAACCAATCTTGTTTTAAATTGAGAGAAGTGCCATTTCATGGTCCGGGAAGGGATTGTCCTTGGTCACAAATTCTCTCATAGAGGGATTGAAGTGGACCAAGCCAAGATTGAGGTCATTGAAAAGCTTCCCCCTTCCACAACGATTAAGGCCATGAGGAGTTTCCTTAGGCATGCCGGGTTCTATAGGCGGTTTATCTTGAACTTTTCTAAAATTGCGAAACCATTGTCTAACTTGCTAGTTAAAGATGCACCGTTTGATTTTGACTCTACTTGTATGCAGGCATTCCTCACTTTGAAGGAGCGGTTGATATCCGCCCCCATCATACCCCTCTACCCCGATTGGAGCTTGCCTTTCGAGTTGATGTGTGATGCGAGTTACACCGCCGTTGGTGCGGTACTTGGCCAACAAAAGGAAAAGTTATTTCAAACCATCTATTATGCTAGTAAAACTCTAAATGATGCGTAAATGAATTATGCAACCACCGAAAAAGAATTACTAGCTATAATATTTGCATTCGACAAATTCCATGCCTATCTCGTTTTGAACAAAGTGATTGTGTACACCGGTCACTCCGCACTTAAGTACTTACTTGCTAAAAAGGATGCCAAACCTAGATGATTACGTGGATTTTACTTCTTCAAGAATTTGACATAGAAATTAAGGATAAAAAAAGAGTAAAAAATGTTGTTGCCGACCATTTGTCTAGGATAAAGGCTCCTACCCCCGAGTGCGTATATGATAAACCCATTTGTGAGAAGTTTCCCAATGAGCAATTGTATGCTATACTTCATAACGATACTCCTTGGTATGCCAATTTTGCAAATTATCTTGTCACGGGAGTTCTTCCCCAGTATATCACTTTTCATCAAAAGAAGAAATTCTTATTTGATGTGAAGCAATATTTGTGGGACGAACCATATCTATTTAAAATTTGTGCAGATGGCCTCATTCGAAGATGTGTTCCCGAGGAGGAAATAGCATCGGTTCTAGCTCATTGCCATGACATGTCGGTAGGTGGCCATTTTGGGCCTTCTAAAACAGTGGCTAAGGTGTTTCAATTAGGTTTCTTTTGGCGCACACTCTCTAAAGATGCATTTTTGTATGTCCAATCTTGTGATAGGTGCCAACGAACGGGTAATATCTCTAAAAGACATGAAATGCCCTTGAATAGCATGCTTGAGTGTGAATTATTTGATGTTTGGGGTATTGATTTCATGAGACCCTTCCCTAGGTCTTGTTCCATTAAGTATATTCTTGTTGCGGTTGACTACGTCTCTAAATGGGTTGAAGCCGAGGCTTTACTCGCTAACGATGCTCGGGTGGTTACTCAATTTTTAAGGAAAAGGGTTTTCACTCATTTTGGAACCCCTAGAGCAATCGTTAGTGACGGGGACACCCATTTTTGCAACAAGCAATTCGAACACTTATTGAACATGTATAGAGTAAAGCATAAAATTTCAACCCCCTACCATCCTCAAACGAGTGGGCAAGTGGAGGTGTCTAATAGGAAGATTAAGCGCATTCTTGAAAAAATGGTCAATGCATCTAGGAAGGATTCGTCTCTAAAGCTAGATGACGTCTTATGGGCTTATAGGACCACTTTTAAAACCCCAATTGGCATGTCCTCGTTTTTGGAAAAGCATGTCACCTACCGGTTGAGCTTGAGCATCGTACCATTTGGGCTATTAAATTTCTAAATTTTGACTCTAAACTTGTAGGTACAAATCAATTGCTCCAATTGCATGAGCTCGAGGAATGGCACCACCAAGCTTATGAGAATGCCAAACTTTACAAGGAATGAACAAAAGCATGGCATGACAAGCACATTCTTCCCTGGAAGTTTCACGTGGGCAAGAGGGTTCTCCTATACAACTCTCGTCTTGGACTCTTTCCCCGGGAATCTCAAGTCAAGATGGTCGGGAGCATTTCTTGTATCTCGCGTATATCCCTCGGATGCCATTGAACTCACAACAGATACGGGACAAACCTTCGTGACAAACGCTCAACGGTTGAAGCACTATATGGGGATTGATGGACCAAGGGACAAAGTGTCCATCCCTCTCGGGGATCCTCCATGATTCCATATCTCAAGTCGAGCTACCGACTATAAACTAGCGCTTCTTGGGAGGCAACCCAAGCTCTCTTTCCTTTCTCGTATTTTCGTGTTTCTAGTTTGGTTTGCTTTGTTTTATTGCGCTTAGTCTTTGTTTAGTTTGAGTTTCTCGTTGTGTTGATTGTTGTCTTTCTTTATTTTTACAGGAAACGGACTTAAATCTCAGCATGTTTATCCGCGCCTGGGCGCTGAGTATACCACACCTAGCCGCCAATCGCTATCAGTTGCCAATTTAGTTCGCAGATCCACGCCTGGGCGCGGACACACACCATGCCCCGGCGCCAATATCCCACGCCTAGGCGCTGAAGGAGCCCAAAAGTCACCCTGAGCGCCACCAAATCCACGCCTGGGGGCCAATTGCACCACGCCCGAGCGTCATCTACCCCACGCCCGAGCGTTGACTGAAGTCCAATAGGCTAATCTTGTTTCGTAGGGCGTCGTCATACGCGCGCCTAGGCACCGATCAGGTATTTATTTTAAAATTCAGTCAAAGTGAGGTCAAAAATCATCATCTCTCCCTCTCTACACTCTGTTCTGCCGTGCCCCTCCTCCTCTCCACCACAAATCCGTCTCTTTTGTGCCGTCGCAAATCAGCTCCGCCTCCTCCGCGCTATGGGTTCCTATCTCCAGCAAAAATTCGCTACTTTCCGTCCGATTTCTGGCCATTTTGAGCAATAAGGTGAGTGATTGGTTAATCCCTTGAACCATTACTCCATATTTGAGCCAAACAGAGCATGGGCTTGTCGATTTTTGCGGTTTTCTGCTATATTTGTTAATGCATTATCGATTGGTTGCATTGAAGTTTTGATTTGCTGTTTATTTTTGGATACACAGTGAGTTTTTTGGGGATTCCTTTGCATATTTCGTTTCCAACAGTGTAATTTCGGCTAAGGGGTTGTTGTATGCGGATTTCTTATCCAATTTTGTGTACAAATAGAGGTTGGTTGGTAGGTGCTGTTTGATTCTGTGAAATTTATTGGTGGGGCTCAAGTTGAGGTTTCTGGTGTTGTTGGGTTCTGAAATTTAGGCTATACTGTATCGTTTCAGCATTTATGGTTGATTGCTTGTGTTTTTGTGGGTTAGTTGCGTGAATTCGGAGAAAGTGGTTGCCAAATTGCAATGGTTACACTGCCCAATTGTTGATTTGTCATGGGGAAAAAGAATCCACCATCCAAAGGAAAAAAGAAGATCGGGGAACGGTCTTCCACCAACCCCGAGCCCCCACAGGACACAATATCACAGACTATGCTTCCCCGTTCTTTACACCCCAAAGCTGAAATCATTTTTAACGGGTTATACAGTGGGACTATTATCAAAGAAAGGCATTTTGCTTCCAGTGCTAAGACTGCCATGAGAGCCTGCATTGAGTTCCACGGGTTGGACTATTTTTGTGGCCCCTTAGCGGCTATTCACCTTCCCATGATTCAGGAATTTTATAGTACCGGGGCATACCTTTCCATCAGAGACAAATCGGGTTGGAGGGCGCACACGATTGAGGTTCGGGATCGCAGGGTCAATTTTGATGCTAATGCTCTAGGGAGTGCCTCGGGATGGCGATCCCCCAGATTTTCGAGTATAGCTCTCTATAAGCTCGATAGGACATACACTGTTTCACTTGACGAGGTCCTTGGGGTCATTGCTATTACGGGTACGACGTAGCCCGAAGGGGAGTCTCACTTACCCCGTCGTATCTTGCTCCTCGAGGCTGCATTTTGGCTCGACTTTATCCGCTTTAACCTTCTCCCGAGTTCCAACAGATCGGAGTTGAACAAGGACCGGGCCTTGCTTATCTTCTCCATCATGACAGAGCGACAGGTTAACTTCGTAGGGTTGATCCACTGGACTTTATTAGGGCATATCAAGAGGATGGGCATCAAGTTCACCCCAATGATTGACCCGACACAAACTAAGAAGAAACATGGGGAGTCATCAAATCCAAAGAAGAACCCGTTTACCTTCCCGTCTCTCATTTTGGCTTTGTGCTTGACAGGCGGTGTTAAGGCTTTTTAGAGCCAGACTATAGACCCTGCTGGCACACCTCTTCCCTTCTCGAACGCTTCAGCTTCAACCCATCCACCTATTCCCCGAGAGCTCATCCGACTCCTGCTCGTGACACCGAATCCAGCTACACCACATCGTCTGATGTGGAGACCTTTCGGACTGATCTGCAGCAATGGGGGACTGATATGCATGCCATGATGAGTGAGGGATGTGCTTATTTTTGTCAGCCGTTCTTAGAGCAGGACGCATTCTGGGCCGGGGCCATTGACTATTTAGCGCCCCCACATTTCCCGCACTCTTTCGCTCCGCCGCTTGATGACATGGTTGGCGCAGGTGCTCTAGTTGTTTGGGTGATTCTCTGAGCCCGAGGGGGCTCGGATGATTTGTTAGACATGAATGACATTATGGATGGCTCAGAGGATGAGGGTGTCCAAGATGATAGAGATGATGATTTTGTTGACCGTTTTGTCAACAAGGATGATTAGCATGTCTATTTAGTTTATTTCCTATTTTCTTTGTTGGATTTTTATCTTGTTTAGTTGTTAGTTTTTGTTGATGTTTCTTTTATGGATATTTTGTTATGTTTGTTCATCCGTTGTGTTAGCAGAAGCATGTTTTTTAGTTATCTTTTGTTTTGTTGATTGGTGTTTTTTTATTTCTCACTTCTATCCATTGCACGCTTTGTCTGGCTAGCATCGTTTAATGTGTAGTTGTTGCTTCTTTGCTCGCACCGCTGTTGCCACTCTTGGATACATTTACATTCGAGGACTAAGGTTGCTTTTCAGCAACTCTATGGTCGTGTTAAGTTGGGGACAATGTTCATGTTAAGTTTGGTGGGGGGGGTATACCAGATCCATTATAGTCGTGTTTATCCATGTTTTAACATTTTGGTCCAAGGTTGGGGGGAGAGGGGTGTGGTACCTCTACATGTGAAACGTGTGCAATTTAAAAAAAAATGGATAGAAGTTCAACTTTTAATCGATGCATTGAGAATGGAATTTGGATCCATGGCATGTTTTCTCTATCAATTTGGACTTTAATGACTATACACATCGTTATCTTTCTTGTGGGACCCTAAAGTAGACTAGATTGACCTTAGAGATGATTCACATATGCACATAAGTCGAGGGTAGAGGAGTTGAGTGGACGACCATTTTGAAACACTTAAAGGCTTGATCCCGGAAATATCAATCTAGAATTTTCACATGTGTTATGAGTTGAGAATGTTAACTTTGTTTGGTTAACAATAATAAACAAGGTAAACATTAGTATGACTGCAAAAGTTAGACTTAATAGATACTAGGGGCGAAGAACACCATGCCTAGAATTCTGTACTATTATGCTAATTTGAGCTAAGCTCAAGCCAATGCAAGTGTAAAGGTAATAAGGATCTAGTTTTGTTTTGTGGCCTTTGACACTCGAGTGATTAAGCCCTTAGGAGTGTTTCTACACTAATACTAAAGTCGTTTGGTTTGGGAGTTATTGGCCAAAAGCTCGTTACAAGGGTGTCATAGAAGCCTAAGAGAACCGAACATTGCACATGTTCTAGCCTCTAATGTTTTGAGTTGAAAGTTGCATAAGTTAAAGCCTAAAGTGGATAAAGTTATGAATTTTAAGTGGCTATGAAGTTCTCTTCAATTCTCGTGCCATGTGACTAATCAAAATTTGATAGATATGAGATTAATGCTTGAAAAGTGGTAAGAATGCCACTCGACTATAATACTTGAGATTTATTACACTACACCCTTAGGATGGTCTTTTCGATGTTGAGGCGTAACATGAGCAAATGTGTGACGTGTATATATATGTAATTTGAGCATAAACAGATGAAGGCATTGCGTTTTTTATTATCATATTGATTTGTGTTTTTTTGATCAGGGTTGAAAATCTTTCGATTTTGTGAGTATATCATTTGCAAACCCTCATGAGACTATAACTCGTCCTTTAAGGTAACTCAAGGGTTTAAAGGCTTGTTGCATTCGCTAAATGCAACCGTTTACTCCACGAAAGTGAGTTTTAGGTAGTTTTTCTTTTTTTGTTTCTCCCGTGTTTGATGATGTTCTTCCTATCTATAGCTCTTAA